>PISX010000669.1:0-174225 GCA_004024625.1 Mellivora capensis
CAGAGCTAAAGAATACAGTAAATGAACTGAAAAATACAATTAATAAACTCAAAGACAGGGCAGTAGAATTCACCCAATCAGAGTACAGAAAGAGAGAGTGAGAAAGAGATAGCTTTAGAGACTCACAGATGTTATACATACCAACACTCACATTATAGGGGTCCCAGAAGGAGAAAAGAGAAGGGGGTAGAAAACTTATTTGAAGAAATAATGACTGGAAACTTCCCTACCCTGGGGAAGAAAACAGACATCCAGATTCAGAAAGCCCAGAAAGTTCCAAAAAAGATGAACTCAAAGAGATCCACACCAAGACACATTTTAAGTGTCAAAAGTAAAAGACAAGGAAAAAATCTAAAAAGCAGCAAACGAAAAATATTTCATGACATACAAGGTAGCCCCCATAAAACAGTGAGCAGATTTTTTTTCAGCAGAAAGTGTGCAGTCCAGACGGGAGTGTCCCAATTTATTGGGCTAAAAGAAAAAAACAAAAACAAAAACAAAAAGCCCTGACAACTAAGAATACCTGGCAAAGTTATCATTCCGAACTGGAGGAGAGAGCTTTCCAGACAAGCAAAAGATAAGAGTTCATCACCACTAGAACAGCCTCATACATAAGAAATGTTAAAGTGACTTCTTCAAATTGAAACAAAAGGGTACTAATTAGTAACAGGAAAACACATGAAAGTATAAGTCTCACTGGTAAAGGTAAATATATAGTAAAATTCAGAATAATTAGTGGCGTAAAGATGGTGAGTCAACTTGTCATAAAGCTACTATAAAGGTCAAAATAAAAAAGTAGTAAAAATAACTATAATAATTTCCTAAGGAATACACAAGTAAAAAGATGTAAATGGTGAAATCAAACCCATCAAACATTGTGGGAGTAAAAATAGAGTTTTAGAACATGTTCAAACTTAAACTGTTATCAACTTAAAATAGATTGTTATAAATATGTTGTCTTATATAAGCCTCACAGTATCCACAAAGCACAGAACTTATTAGAAACAGACAAAAGATAGAAAAGAATCGAAGCATACCACTACAAATCAAGGAATCAATCAAAAGGAAGAGAGCAAGAAAAGAAGAAAGAACAGAGGAATTACAAAATAACTAAAAAACAATGAACAGAATGTCAGTAAGTAAATACCTATCAATAATTACTTCAAATGTGAACCAACTAGACTCTCCAGTCAAAAGACATAGAGTGACTAAATCATAAAAAAGGAAGACCTATCTATTGGCTGCCTAAAAGAGATTCACTTCACATGTAAAGACACACACACTGTGTGAAGGGATGGAAAGAAATACTCCATGCAAAGGAAACCAAAAGAAAGATAAGGTAGCTGCAATTTTATCAAAGACTTTAAGATAAAGACTAATAAGAGACAAAGGTCATTACATAATGATAAAGGGGCCAATCTAACAAGAATAATGACATAAATACTTATGTCCCCAACATAGGAGCACCTAAATATAGAAAGCAACTATTAACATATCTAAGGGAGAAATAGAGAGCAATACAATAATAGTAGGGGGCTTTAATACCCCACTTTCATCAATTATTAGATTACTCAGACAGAAGCCAATAAGGAAACATTGCCCTTAAATAATATGTTAGATCAGGTGGACTTAACAGACATTTACAGGCCATTCCAACCAAATGCAACAGAATACACATTCTTCTCAAGAGTGTATGGAACACTCTATTCTCCAAGGATCATATATTAGGCCAGAAAATAAGTCTTAATAAATATAAGAAAACTGATTTTATATCAAGCATCTTCTCCAACCACAATGGTATGAAACTAGAAATCAATTACAAGAAGAAAACTAGAAAATTCACAAATATGTGGTGCTTAAACAACATGCTACCAACCAATGAGTCAAAGAAGAAATCATAGAGAAATTTAAAAAAACACCTTGAGGGGCGCCTGGGTGGCTCAGTGGGTTAGGCCTCTGCCTTTGGCTCGGGTCATGATCTCAGGGTCCTGGGATCGAGCCCCGCATCGGGTTCTCTGCTCAGCGGGGAGCCTGCTTCCCTTCCTCTCTCTCTCTCTGACTGCCTCTCTGCCTACCTGTGATCTCTGTCTGTCAAATAAGTAAATAAAATCTTTAAAAAAACAAAACAAAACAACAAACACCCTGAGACGAATAAAAATAGAAACACAACATACCAAAACCTATGGGCTGTAACAAGAAGAGTTGTAAAAGTTCATAGCAATAAATGCCTATATCAAGAAACAAGAAAGATTCCAAATAAACAACCTAACTTTATACCTCAAGAACTAGAAAAGGAACAAATGAAGCCTAAAATTAGAAGTAAATAATGAAGATCAGGATAGAAATAAATGAAGTAGAGACTAAGAAAACATTAGAAAAGATCAATGAGTTATTTTTTATTTTTAGATTTATTTGGTTGTATTTATTTATGTATTTTTTTTATCATTATTATGTTATGTTAGTCACCATACAGTACTTCACTGGTTTTTTATGTAGTGTTCCATGATTCATTATTTGCATATAACACCCAGTACTCACAGCAAATATGATTCTCAATGGGGAAAAGAAGATCAGGAACATGACAAGGATGTCCACTCTCCCCACTACTGTTCAACATAGTACTAGAAGTCCTAACACCAGCAATCAGAGAACAAAAGAAATAAAAGGTATTCAAATTGGCAAAGTCAAACTCTCTCTCTTCCCAGATGACATGATACTTTCCGTAAAAAACTCAAAAGACTCCACCACCAATTACTAGAACTAATACAGCAATTCAGTAATGTGGCAGGATACAAAATCAATGCACAGAAATCAGTTGCTTTTCTATACACTAACAATGTAAGTGTAGAAAGAGAAATCAGGGAATCAACTCCATTTACAATAGCTCCAAATACCATAAGATACCTAGGAGTAAACCTAATCAAAGAGGTAAAAGATCTATAGTCTAGAAACTACAGAACACTTATGAGAGAAATTGAAGAAGACACAAAAAGATGGAAAAGCATTCCATGCTCATGGATTAGAAGAATAAACATTGTTAACATGTCTATGCTGCCCAGAGCAATCTATACTTTTCAATGCCATCCCAATCAAAATTCCAATAGCATTTTTCAAAGAGCTATTTTTTAAAGATAAGATAAACAAAATTAACAAAACTTTGGCTGGATTCACCAAGAAGCAAATAAATAAAATCAGAAATGAAAGAGGAGACATTACAACTGATACCACAGAAATACAAAGGATAAGAGACTACTCTGAACAATTATACACTAACAAAATATACAACCCAGAAGAAATGGATGTTCCTAGAAACATACAACCTGCCAAGGCTGAATCTTAAAGAAACAGAAAATATGAATAAATCAATTTATAGTAAGGAATTCGAATAAGTAATCAAAAATCTCCTAGCAAACAAAAATCCAGGACCAGATGGCTTCACTGATGAATTCTACCAAACATTTAAAGAATAATTAATACTAATCCTTCTCAAAGTCTTTCAAACAATGTAATAAAATGGAATATTTCCAAACTCATTTTACAAGGTCACTATTATCTTGATACCAAAACCAAACAAGAACACCACAAGAAAATTACAGATCAATATTCCTGATAAACATAGCTGCAAAATCCTCAACAAAATATTAGCAAAGGGAATTCAACAATACATTAAAAGGGTCATACACTATGATTAAGTAGGATATTACAGGGATACAAGAATGGTTCACATCCATAAGTCATTCAATGTGATATAGCACACTAACAAAATGAAGGATAAGAATCATATGATTATCTCAGTAGATGCTGAAAAATCATTTGACAAAATTCAACAGCCATTTTGAAAAGAACTTTCAACAAAGTAGGTATAGAGGGAATGTACCTTAACATAATGAAGGCCATATATGACAAGCTCACAACCATCATACCCAACACTGAAAAGCTGAAAAGCTTTTCATATAAGACCAAGAACAAGACACGATGCCCACTCTTACCACTTTTATTCAACATAATATTGGAAGCCCTAGCCAGGGCAATTAGTCAAGCAAAAGAAGAAGTAAAAACGCCACTATTTGCAGATGACATGATATTATACATAGAAAACACTAAGGACTACACCAAAAACCTGTTAGAACTTATCAACAAATTCAGTAAAGTTGCAGGATACAAGCTCAACATACAAATATCAGTAATGTTTCTATACACTAAAAACAAACTATCAGAGAAATCAAGAAAATAACCCAATTACAATTTTATAAAAAAGAATAAAATACCAGGAATAAATTTAACAAAGAAAGCAAAAGGCCCATATATTGAAAACTATAAAACACTGATAAAAGAAATTAAAAACACAAATAAATGGAAAGATATTCTATGTTCATGGAGAGAATGAATTAATATTGTTAACAAGTCCATACTAGCCAAAGCAAACTGCAGATTCAGTGTGATGGCTATCAAAGTTCCAATGACATTTTTTTACAGAAATAGAACAAATGATCCTACAATTTGTATGGAATCGCAAAAGACCCTGCATAGCCAAGGCAATACTGAGAAAGAAAAACACAGCTGAGGCATCACACATTCTGATCTGAAATTATATTATAAACCTATAGTAATTAAAACAGTATTACATTGGCATAAAACAAATACATGTATCAATGGAACAGAATACAGAGCCCAGAAAGAAACCCATGCATGCCTGGTCAATTAATTTACAAAAAGTACCTGGGAATATGCTGTGAGAGAAGACCAATTTCTTCAGGAAATGGTGCTGGGAAAACTGGATAGACATATGCAAAAGAATGAAACTGGAACACTTTACATCATACACAAAAATTATCTCAAAATGGATTAAAGACTTGAACATAAGCTCTAAAACCATAAAACTCCTAGAAGAAAACATAGGTAGTAAACTCCTTAACATTAGTCTTGATTACCAAAAAACAAAGGCAACAAAAGCAAATATGAATAAGTGGGATTATATCAAACTAAAAAGCTTCTGTAGAACAGATGAAACAATCAACAACATGAAAAGGCAACTTACCAAATGAAAGAAAATATTTGCAAATCATATATTTGATAATGGGTTAATATCCAAAATATATAGAATCTACATAACTCAATAGTAAAAAACAATGCAATATAAAAATGTGTAGACATTTTTCCGAAGAAGACATTTAAGTACATGAAAGAGGCCAGTGGGTACATGAAAAGGTACTCAACATCACCAATCATCAGGGCTGTGCAAATCAAAACCACAAAGAGATATCACCTCTTACATGTTAGGATAATTATTTTCAAAAAATAACAAGGGTTGTCAAGGAAACAGAGAAAAAGGAACCCTTGTGCCCTGTTGGTGGGAATGTAAATTGGTGCAGTCACTATGGAGAATAGTCTGGAGCTTCCTCAAAATAATTAAAAAATAGAACTACCATATGACCCAGTAATTCCACTCTTGGGTATTTATCCAAAGGAAATAAAAGATACATGCACCGCCATGTTCACTGCAGCATTATTTATCGTAGTCAAGACACAGATGCAATGTAAATGTCCACTGATGGATGAATGGATAAAGAAAACTGAGCCTGGGTGGCTCAGTGGGTTGGGGCATCTGCCTTAGGCTTGGGTCATGATCCCAGGATCCTGGGATCGAGCCCCGCATCGGGCTCTCTGCTCGGTGGGGAGCCTGCTTCCCCCCACCACTTGTGATCTGTCAAATAAATAAATAAAATCTTTAAAAGAAAAGAAAAGAAAAGAAAACATGGTACATATACACAATGGAATATTATTAAGCCATAAAAAAGGAAATCTTGCCATTTGTGACAACATGGATGGACCTAAGTCAGAGAAAGACAAATATTGGATGATCTCACTTATATGTGGAAGCTAAACAAAACAAAAACAAACTCAAACACAGAGATTTACCAGAGATCGGGAGGTGAGTAAAATGGATGAAGATGGCTAAAAGGTAAAAAAATGTCTAGGTATAAAATGCATCCTGGGTATGTAATGTACAGAACGGTGACTGTAATTCATATCGTATTGTATATTTGAAAGTTCCCAAGAGATATCTTAAAAATTCTCATCACAAGAAGAAACTATGTGTGATGATGGATATTAACTAGACTTATTGTGGTAATTATTTCATAGTAAAGATATCAAATGATATGTTGTACACCTGAAAATAGGTATGTCAATTTTGTCTCAATAAAAATTTAGAATTTAAAAGAAGTACATAAAATCTATATGATTATTTTGAATGGCTACTAATATTTGACTGTTGACTATGTGATAATTACTCTTAACTATACTTGCTACTATAAAAATCTCAATAAACATTGTAGCACATTTTTATTTACTTGCCATATTATTTCATAATAAATTACTAAAATGAAAATCACTATTGGGTACATTTATACGGTACCAAACTACCCTTCAGAAAGATTTGTACAAATTTACATATCTAACAACACTATGTGAAAATGCCTTCTCCCCCTCATGCTCAACCTGAGAAAACAGGGTATATAATGCTGTTTCTAATTTGATCATTCACTTGATTCAGTATCTTTTCATTCCTTCATTGGCTAGTTGCATTTCTCCTCTCATCTGCTTATTCAAGTCCTTTGTCTAATTTTACATTAGGAAATTATCTTACCAATTTGTAAAAGCTCTTTTATATTAAAATATTAACCCCTTGTTTTATATGTTTAAATAGTTTCTCATTTCATTATCTTTCAACTCTCTTCATAGAGAGTTTTATTTGGCTATACAAATGTTTGAATCCAGAGAATCTCCTTTTATGGTCTTGATTTTGATGCACTGATAAGATCTTCTTATATAGACAATAAAATAACTTTCCTATGTTCTCCTCATATATTTCTATCATTTTGAGTTTTGATTAGTTTGTTTTTATATTTAAAACTTCAATGTTATTTGGCGCCTGGGTGGCTCAGTGGGTTAAGCCTCTGCCTTCAGCTCAGGTCATGATCTCAGGGTCCTGGGATCGAGTCCCACATCGGGCTCTCTGCTCAGCAGGGAGCCTGCTTCCCTCTCTCTCTCTCTCTGCCTGCCTGTCTACTGTGATCTCTCTCTGTCAAATAAATAAATAAAGTCTTAAAAAAAAAAACCTTCAATGTTATTTTTTTAATCTGTAGAGTGAAATACAAATAAAAACTAATTTCAAATCTCAAGCCAATTATTATATTAAACCCATCTTTCCCTTCTCAATTTCTGGAACTTTTATACAGATTTTCAATCTCTTACTCCTTTCCACCCTTTCTTTTATGTCTCCCCCCAAATTCCAAATTATCTTCATCCTCCCCTTTTGAGCTTCTGATTCTCTTTATATATCCAGTGATTTTTGCCTTCTGCAGACTACCCACACTTACAAAAGGTGGTTTACATTGTTCAGAATTCGTAGCAAGAGTGACCACTGTTCAAATCTGCTCGCTCTCCTTTCCTACCCAGCACAGCACAGCACAGCAAGTGCCTGGGGGATTCTTCACACCAAGCAGTTACTGCTCCCCAGGCTTGATGCGGCCCCACCAATTCTCCCTCAGCACAGCAGATGGCTTTTCCTTCCTGCCTCGCACACTTAACCATTACTGTGGGATTCTTCTGCTTCTGTGGAACTCATACATGCTTTAGCATCATTCATATAAACTTTCTCAGAATGCTGTGGGCGTTTTGGAAGGATGACAGATCACACGTGCATAAGCATCTATACACACACGCCTGTTCGGTGTGATAAGAGTTTGGGTTCTTGAAAATAGGCGCTAAGTGAATTAATGTTACTCATTTGGGGGCCATTTTCTCTTTTGAAATTGCCTGATAATAGAGTTTCCTCCAGCCAGGTTTCCCTGTCTACACTCCACACAATTGTAGGTCAAGCTTCCCAGGCTATGGAGAAGTTTCATAAAATAAAGTAACTTTTGCCATGTCACTTATTGCCGGCTCATCTTTATTCTGGGTTTCCTGGATTACCTATTTGAGGACAGCTTCAATATTCCATGAAACATGCATTTTACCACTGGGTAGAAAACTTTTCCTGGGCATACTTTTGTGGTATTATCAACATTAGCCATTGGTATACCTTTAGTTATCGCTATAAGTTAAAACTGTTCAGTAAAGCAAATAAAAATAGAAAAACCAAATGTACATACATTGTTAAGAGCCATTTGAATTGAGGAAAGCTTAATTTGGTAGCTTTGAGCTCCCTAGCTGAGAGGAAAGGAAACAACTTAACTGTACCAAAGGACAGACCTTGAGGAAAATCTATAATTGTGCTATTTAGTATTACAGTGAATTTATATGCTTATATTTTTAATATAAAATTATTTCCAACATTAACAGAATTATAATAAATCATCACTGCTTAAGGCCATTTTAACAGACATATGTGCATAAGAAAGAATTGTGTTAGCCATGTAAATTCACATAATCTATCAAGTTATGTTTTCTAATTATTATTTCACAATTTTCAAGTAATGTGAAATTCTTGAATAAAATGTTGATGGGTTTTCAATTAAATATTAATTATAATCAAGGAACTTGAGGGGGAGAAATTATCCAATATTTTGAATCAGATCAAGGCCAAACATTTTTAGACACTTTTTTCATACAATAATTTTGTTACCTTGTTTTTAATTTGTTCTGTTTTCATGAATGTTCAACCATAAATCCTGTCAAATTTTAAGTTAATGGGTTTTCATTTTGTTTTTTACTGCATATTTAATTATTGTGAAGTTCAAGGCCCATTTACTCATTCTTTATCCTCCTCCCTTGGAAATCAGTATGCCCCTTCCACACACATCTTATTAGCTAAAGCAAGTCCTAGTCATGCCTAACTTCAGGGGGATGAGGAGAGTAATCATCCACTATGTTCAGAAAAGACAGGAGAACTATAAATATTGTTGAACTCTATCTAGTGAAGCTAGGAAGATAAATTTTTTTTAATTTTAAAAGCTATCAGATTGCTCAAAGAATATTCTTTTTAAGTACAAATTTTTGAAGAGCAAATTATTCCCCACCTCTCTAAAATATCAGCTGTATACAGGTTTCTGGGTTCTCCTCCTCTATTCCTTTTCATTTTTACATGGTCGTAATCATATTCTAAATACTATTCTTTGTATTGATCATTATGTCATATCCATTTTCTATATGGCTAAAGAATCTCTATAATTTTTATTCTGGTGTGATATTTAAAATGGAATTTTTCAACCACACATATTCTTAGAATTTTTAGTAATTCCTATTCTGATTTCAAATTTACATTCAATCTAATTCTTAACCCTTCCCTGTGTTTAAAGAAAATAAACCAAAAAAACAACACACATCATGTCTTAGGCACTTGTAGGAAAACCTGCTATTTCTGGTCCTTCCTAAAATGCAGATTTTTAAATTGTTTAATTTATACATTTGTTTATTTATTGATGTGCTTAATAAATATTGATTAGGTATCTACTCTTTGCCAGGGATTGTTCTGTGTGTGTGTGTGTGTGTGTGTGTGTGTGTGCGTGTGTGTGTGTGTTTAGATTTTTCTGTACTTTTATTCCTTTGAATGCCCTGGGTATAAAATTTTAGTGTTTTAATAATTTTTTATTTTTTTATTAACATATAATGTATTACTAGCCCCAGGGATTCAGGTCTGTGAATTCCCAGGTTTACACACTTCACAGCACTCACCATAGCACATACCTTCCCCAATGTCCATAACCCAACCACTCTCTTCCTAACCGCCCGCCCCCCCCAGTGCAGATCGTTTATGACCAAACAAAAAGGCTTCTTAGTTCTGAAAAATTCTAAAGAGACAATTCTAAGATAGTAACTAAGTAGCTTGTAAATTCCAGAAATAGGAAAGAACAGAAAATGACTAAAGGAATATGATTATTAAATTACCCAAATATGTTATCTCTAAAGATGTCAACTTCTTCAGAGAATAAGTACAATACCTTAAGAAAATCAGTTTTACTTTATAAAATTCTTTCTTACAAAACCTAAGAAAGTAATGTAAGATAATCCTTTAGTTTGTGAAAGTATTTACCTTAAGTTTCCATGTAATGGCAAGTTCCCTTAAGTGAATTTGAAATACAATATATAAAAATTAAATTTGCTTCTAAGTTGTTCAGGCATGTCCCTAAAATATGAGCAAGTCCTGTGCTGAACTTTAGGACGCTGAAGCAACAGGCTCAACTATGAATAGCGACTATTAATAGGAGGCAAGAAGAAAATATACACATTCAAAATTGAGCTACTGACAAGAAAGTGGCTTTCAGACAACTTCCAGTTGTTTAGGAAAAAATCTTAAGAATGCTCCAAGGGAATCTAATAACACCTATTACATGAAGAAAATGTGTATATGTTTCAAAATGTGTCCTACCGTTTGTACTTCACTACCACTTTGTTCCTCAAATTTTGTTTCTTCTTCATGAACAGAGTTAGTCTCATTTTCTTGTTGTTCACCCTCTTCTTGGAGCTCTTTGTCGATTGCTGTTTCTTCATACTTAACTTCATCCTTGACAAAGTGATTGACTGTGGTAGTATATTCTCGTAATGATGTTGGAACAGGGCGCAGAGGTGTGACATGGTCATAGTGAGTATGTAGGAGGCGTAGAGCAATGTCACTTGTTGCTAAAATCCTTGGAATTTCAAATCCAATTTGTGTTTCAGAGAATCTGACACTTTTGTACCTGTAAATAATTTTAACAAAAAGGATGAGACCGTAGGAAACTAAGTCTGTTGAGAATTTATACCTAAGCAGTATAAATTGAATTTTGCCAAAATTTGGAGTCCCGATGCATACTTGCTTGCTTTGCAGCATTTGGACCCAGATGCTAATGTTATCCTTCTCAAAACACTCTCTTGGGATCTATGACCCCATACTCTTGTCTTCCATCTCTGGCAGGTCCTTCTGTTTCCTCTGTATGGCCTTCTTCCTAACCATCCCATAAATGTTAACATTACTCTGCTCTCTATCCAGGCCCTCTTTCTTCTTCCCTCTACATAATCTTCTTGGATATTATTTTTTGATGGCGTGAATCATAACTTATGTTATCAGGAGTTTTCAACATGAGTTCTGTTTCCTGGGGTGGGTTGGGGGAGAAGAGGCATCCTTGAATAGGTTTTAAGAGGTCCAAAAATGCCCTTACCTGTGATGAGTATATGTAATAAAGTTCATAAGAGTCTAGGATTCCCCAAAGTTAAGAACTAGTGATCTATATGATGTCTCCTCAAAATAGATCTCCAACTCGGATTTTTTTCAATGCTTTCAGACAGTTGTATTTCATATTTCATAAGCACTTAAATTCAACAGGTCCAACGTTGAACTCATCATCCCTCCAACCTCCCTCACTATCACTCTCAAATAAAACAAAACTTGTTTCAGCCTCTATTATTCACTGAGTAAAAAGACACCAACTAATTCTCTTCTTAAATCTGGGTAGCTAATACAGGGCTATTCATTTTTTTCCTTTTAAAAGTATACAGATTGTTTTTACTCTTCTATATGTAAAACATTTTACAATGAAAAAGGTTATATTCTTATATTGTCTCATCAGATTTAAATGACAGGGTATTTTATAGCAAATATAATTTGGAAAATATTTTGTTCCTTCCTGTTACTAAATATCAAAATTAAACCCCAATTCTTTCCATTGTCATATGACCAGTCTTTTCAGAGCTGGGACCAGAACACCTAGGCCTCCTTTTACTTTGGTAATTTTTTCCTAAAACTCACTGCCATACTAACTCAACTAATTTTGACATATTAAAGATTAAACAGAAGAAGGGATCATGATTTATCACTATCACTATCATTTCTCAGAAAGATGTGATTAGCTGAAAATAACTTGCCTAAGGTAAACAAATAGCAGGTTTGCGATCCAAACCCCAGCTGGCTGACCTCCTAATATAGGTTTTTTCCAAGTGTACCATGCTAGTATGCAACAGGCATGTCCCTGGTCATCATGAGGCGACTCCCAATGTCTTCAGACCTATAGTATCACCCATGGGAATACCTTGGATTCTTCTTGAGGTTTGCCCACACGTATAGAGTAACATTTTCATCTTGAATGACTTTTTCCATATTTCCACTGTCCAGATCTGCTAATGTACTAGCCTGCTATAAGAGAAAAAAGAAAACATTATAAAAGATGAGAGTCCTCATAAACTATGCAACTTAGATGAGTTATTTCATCACTTAGGTGTTAGATTCATTACTTAAAAGAGTAATTTAGGTAAAAGTATCAAAATAACAAAAAACTGTTTTAAAAAAATTCTCTATTCTCTTAATGATACAAATGTATTTTACTTAATTAAATGTGCTTCACCTTTCCACTTAGTTTCTCTTACTGTGTCTAAGGATTATCAATTTTAACATTATCATGACTTTAACTATACACATGCCTCTTTACTTGTACATTAAAATGTAGATCATGCTACTGCAAAAGTTAGTCTATTTCTGAGTATTATCAAGTTTAGGAAACAAACTATCCAGTTTATGAAATTCAAATAAGTCAAGTTTTACTAGTCCAATACTTGGTATCTAACACGAAACACACAATTTAAGGAAGTTCTTAAGTATGTTTTAATAAGGACTAATACAGCTTGATGCATATTAACTCTCTTAAATGGCTTAACAAAGTCAATATTTATGTATTTAGTTGTCACAATATAAAAACTTTGAGGTACTGGAGATTGAATTTATTGCCAATTTTTAAAAAGTAATTGATCCTGCATGCTTTCCCCCCCACCCCGTGACATTGACTTTTGAAGTGTTCAGGATAGTCTTATAGAACTATTCCACATTGTGAATTTATCTGATTCTTAATGGTATTGCTTAACTTGCTCTTCTGTCCCCTTTATTTTTGTAACTTCTTTGAAAGTTAGGTCTAGATAAGTTTAATTGTTTTCAGCGAGAAGGCATTTTAGGTTATGCTGTACTTTTCACATTGCATCCTGTCATTAGGCATATGATGTCCCACTGTTAACAATGTGGACTTGATCGCTTGGTTAACGTGGTAAGTATCTCCCAGTTGTGAAGTACGCTTTTCCCCAATTTGTAAGTAATCTGTGGTCTAATATTTTGGCACCATGAGAATCATGCACTCCTCAATTACTTTTCACCTAATTATTTAATGAAAATGCCCCTAAAAAAATGCCCCTTATCATTTATTACATTGAGGATTAAAAAAGTGGTGATTTTCTGACAATTCCTTCACCATTTATCAGATGGCATTCTTCTATAAAGAACTGTTCTTTTTCTCCATCCCACTTTCTCACTTGCTTTTCTGGAGTATCACTTTAGACTCATAGATTTTTATTTATTCAATGATCTATAATCAATTGTAATTATTCTTTTTGATATTCAAATAATTTCAAATTTGACCAGAGGGAGCCCCTTTAAGCTAATTCTGTCCCTTTGGATACAATTCCATTAGTCTCTGAGCATTTATTTGCTTTCTAGCACAAGATAACTCATTTTCATCTTTCACTTACCCTGCTCCAGTTCTGGAATCAGCTATTCACCCCAATTAGACCTGGTTCCATTTTACGGATTAAAAAGAAATCTCGTTCATAGTAATATTTCCATTTCAAATTAAACATTACAATATTTGGGGTGCCTGGGTGGCTCAGTGGGTTAAGTCTCTGCCTTTAGGCTCAGGTCATGATCTCAGGGTCCTGGGATCGAGCCCCGCATCAGGCTCTCTGCTCAGCAGGAAGCCTGCTTCCCCCCTCTCTCTCTGCCTGCCTCTTTGCCTACTTGTGATCTCTGTCTGTCAAATAAATAAAATCTTAAAAAAAAACCCATTACAGTATTTTTTCTAATCTTAGTTTATATATTTTATCTTTTTTCCTCTTAAAATAATCTTGATTACTAAAAATTATAATACATTTCTTTGCTTTTCTTATAAATAAAACAGTCCCAAAATTACATTATAAATATTACTACTAATAATAAATTTAGTAAATTTTAAGCCAATTTTGCAATTCTTTTCATAATTAGAACATATTCTACCAAGGCTATACAGAGACCAACATAAACCAAAAGATAAAATAGACACACACAAAAAATGTGTGACTTTAGGTTGTTTTTGATTTAGAGAGCAAAATAAAACAAAAATAGCCATAGAAGACATTCATGGCATAGGATATTAGCCAAAATTTAAATAGTGACTGGACATTAGATTATGGAATTATTACTTCTCAAGGTATAATAATGATTTTATAGTTATATGGATATTGTCACTAATGATAAGATACTTGGGAAAAACAGAATGACTACCAATAATTATGATCTTAGTCAATTTATCTAAAGTAGTGAATATTTAGCATATAAAGTTTTGTGAATTTATTTTCATAGTGATCCTACTAAACTTTAGCAAGTGTAAGAAAAAAAGGGGCACCTGGGTGGCTCAGTTGGTTAAGCATCTGCCTTTGGCTCAGGTCATGATCTCAGGGTCCTGGGACTGAGCCCCACACTGGGGACTCTGCTCAGTGAGGAGTCTGCTTCCCCCTCTCACTCTCCCTCTGTGCGTGCTCTCTCTCTCAAATAAATAAATAAAATTAAAGAAAAATAGGACTTTAGCTATATTGATTTTTTTAACTGACTTTTCCATAGCCTTTTAATTAAAAAGATGCTGGATTTTTTTTATCATATAGTATAAAATTTTAACTCTTAAAAAGTTAATCGAAATTTATAAGCGAAAAGAAAAAAAAAATCACACTTACTCTGAGAAGTATTTCTGTGGCTATGTTAAACTTAAGATGAAGGAGCTCCTGGAGTTCTAGAATTGATCCTTGGTACTGTTTTATATTTTTATCTTCCAAATCATATGGTGGTGTTTCCAGTAAAATTAATTTCAATTTCTCAATTAACTATAAAATAAAAACAAAGTAAAAACTTACTATAAAAATAATCTTCTGACAAATGGTCAAAGAAAAAGTAAAAAGGGAATGTTCTATCGCTTTTGAATTGAGGCATAATCATATATCATCAGTAAAACATATAAAAATCTTTTCTTATATTCATTGTGTTATTTAAGATCATGGAAAAATAAAATATTTTCTCCAGAAACTCCATTATAAGAATTCCCAACTACGGGTAACAGAGCTTTCATTAGTAAGTTAAGAGAGCAGGGGCAGCTTGGATACCTAAGACTATGGAACAGTAGAAATAATGATATAATAACAATGAGGAGGAGGCTGACAAGAGAGTTACTAATATATACTAAATGTTTATGTAGGAGTCCAGGGCAGGCCACCCCCAAATGAACCACGAAGGCCCAACACTGATCATTTTGAACTGAAACTCCTTGAGAGTCAACTGGTACAAAGACACTTAGACCTCTTCTGTCCTCCTGAATCAGGAAACAAATCTCCCGTATGAAAAATACCGTCCCTGTACTAAGAAAAGGCATCTTTATTACCAGAGGCAAGGGCTAGCAAGTAGAGAAAACTGTAGAAATAAACCTTGTTACTTTTTTACTAATCTACTACTTCAGCCCAAATTCTGCTTAGAATTCCTTACTAATTTAAGCTCACAAACACCTCTTTTCCTTATCCTGTAAATGCCTCGCAAATCTATTGTTTCTTTGTCTAAAATGTGCCTGCCTTGGTAATTTCTTTTTTTTTTTTTTAAGATTTTATTTATTTATTTATTGGACAGAGATCACAAGGGAAGCAGGCTCCCTGCTGAGCAGAGAGCCCCATGCGATGGCGGGGCTGGATCCCAGGACCCTGGGATCATGACCTGAGCCGAAGGCAGAGACTTTAACCCACTGAGCCACCCAGGTGCCCCACCTTGGTCATTTCTTTGGGTCTCAATTTCATTATTGGTCTCCATGTGCACATAATAAAACTGTCTTTTTTCTCCCATTAACCTGTCTCATATGAATTGAATTCTCCATCCAGCTGAAAGACCTTGAAGGGTAGAAGAATTTTCCCTCTCCTACACTTACTATGTGCCAGGAACTGTTCTAAATCTTTATACATATTCATTCTATCTTCATCATAACTCTATGAGCTAGATACTGTTATTGTGCCTATTTTTATAGATAAGGAAACCGAAGTTTCACCTGTAAGGAGTTTGGAAGATCCAACCCCATCCTAACAACTAAAAAGCTCAACAGACTGAAAAATCAAAAAAACCCTTCTCTGATCCACAAGAGGGGAAGAAACAGGGCAAACACCTGCTCTCAAGACTGAAGAGACCTAGATTCAGGAGCAAAAGCCACTGCAGAAACCAGTGCCAAGTAAGGACATCTGAACTGTGAATGCCAAATTATTGGAAGCTCAGTGTAGACAACTCTTGAAAGTTAAAAACTCCAGAAGAGGGGCGCCTGGGTAGCTCAGTCAGTCATTAAGCGTCTGCCTTTGGCTGGCTCAGATCGTGATCCCAGAGTCCTGGGATCCCTCCCCATATCTGGCTCCCTGCTCAGCGAGGAGCCTGTTTCTCCCTCTCCAGCTCCCTGGTGCTTGTGGTCCCTCTCTAACTCTCTCTCTCTCTGTCATAAATAAATGAAAAATCTTAAAAACAACAAAAACTCCTGGAGAACACAGTCATGAAAGGGAGAGGGCCCATAATATTGTTAGACTTACCTCCAAACGCTCCACCAGGTTCTCATAACACCTATGGGAGCAAAATCCCCTGGGAGCAAAATCCCCTCCTATTTCTAGCAGGGGGAGGGGAAAAGGAATGCTTTTGAACTACAAGGCCTGATCTCAAGGGAAATCAATTAGAGCCTAATCTGCAGGAATTTTATCAGAGCCTAACTCACCTGGGGGAAAAAAATACACAACTCCAGCTGGCTCTAGCCATTCCCTCCCACCTAAGAGGGAATAAAAAAAATTAAAGACAATTGTGAAGTTCACCATGCAGAGATGCAGAGACACAGGCTTTACTGAAAGACTGACACCTAATTTCAGGACTGTAGGATTCTTCCCCTCTCCCTACCTTATCTCGTAGTCACATTACCAAAGGCCTGTTTACAGCAGCTCCTTTTACCCAGTACATCATGTTGAGCTATCAGGAGAAAATTACAGGTCATACCAAAAGGCAAAACCCATAATTTGAAAAGACAAAGCAAGCATCAGAACCACACATGGCAGGGAAGTTGGAATTATCAGACCAGGAATTTAAAACAACTATGATTAATATGCTAAGGGCTCTATTGGATAAAACAGACAGCATCCATGAATAGATGGGCAATGTAAAGGAGAGAGATGGAAATCGTTAGAAAGAACCAGAAAGAAATGCTAGATCAAAGGATACTGTAATAGGAATGGAGAAGGTCTTTGGTGGGCTTATTAGTGGACTGGACTCAGCTGAGGGAAGAATCTCTGAGCCAGAGGACATAGCAATAGGATCCTTGAAAACCAAATGGCAAAGACAACAAAAATCTAAAAAAAAATGTAAAAAAATAGAGCAAAATATCATGGGACCGTGGGACAACTACAAAGGGTGTCACATACACATAATGGGGATACTGGAAGGAGAAAAGAAGAGAGAAAGGAACAGAAGAAATATTTGACATAATAATAATTGAGAATTTCCCTAAATTAATGTCTGATGCTAAACCACAGGTTCAGGAAGCTCAGAGAACACCAAGCAGGATAAATGCCCTAAAAAACGACACTTAGGCATATCATTTCCAAACTACAGAAAAAGCAAAGATTAAAAAAAAAAATCCCCGCAGAAGTCAGAGGGAAAAAAACCTTACCTTTAGAGGAACAAAATCAAGAATTGCATTTAACATCTCAGAAACCATGCAAGTAGGGAGCCTGGGTAGCTCAGGCAGGTAAAAATATGCCTTTGGCTCAGATCATGATCTCAATGTCCTGGGATCAAGCCTCATATCCAGCTTCCTGCTTCTCTCTCTCCCTCTGCCTGCCACACCCCCTGCTTGTGCTCTCCCTCTAAAAAAATCAAGCAAGCAAGAAGAGAGCGGAAATATTTATAGTGTTGGGAGAAACTGAGGCACAGCAAGATTGAGGAACTAGTAAGTGGCAGGATTTAGTTCTGAACACTGACACATAATAAACACCTCATACATTCCAAATTAAGGGAGGCAGCTCAGTGGCAGTATGGACTCAAGCCAGAATGCAGGACTTCAATCCTAGCCTCTTCTCATTAACAGTGTGATCTTGGGCAAGTTATAGAACATCTTCATGCCTCTGTGCATCACTGTCCCTTATTTGTGAAATGGGAATAATAGTGCCTACCTCACAGGGTTATTATAAGAATTCAGCAAGTTACTATTTCTAAAACCTGGCAGAGTATTATTTAAGAACTTGCCAAATAAATTTGATCATTTGGAACTTGATGTTTACCGTGGCATCAATGCTATCCAATTCTTTTCTGTTCCTCATGTGCTGCCTGCTTTAGTTTCCTAGTGCTATGATCATGCTCTTCTGTCTCCTGATTTTTTTAAGTGTTTTTTTTTTTTAAGAATTTATTTATTTATCAGAGAGAGGGAGAGAGACAGAGAGAGTGCAGCAAGGGAAGCAGCTGGCAGAGGGAGAAGCAGGCTCCTCATTGCACAAGAAGCCCAATGCAGGACTCGATCCCAGAACCCTGGGATCATGACCTGAGCTGAAGGCACACTTACCCGACAGCCACACAGGCATCCCTTTCTATCTCCTCTTTTGTTACTTATCTTTTTCTCATTTTCCCTACTATTTGTTATTTCCACTTCTGAAACCCACTCTCACATTAGGAAGAGTTCACTTCCAGCTCATCGCTGATGAACTCTACTACTTTCGCTACTGCCCACTCTCTCCCTGCTCTTGCAGAGCACCAGGTTCCTAGACCAGCATCATGCCACGGCAACGTGGCAGAGAGGGTGCGCAATGGCAAGAAGACCTCACCGTACAGGAGGCTCCATGGAAAGTCAGAGTAAGACCCATCTGAAGTCTCATAGGAGACTCTAAGCATGTCACAGTCTCTCTCTCTTTCTAGGTAAAATGGGTCTCATAAGTGTGTTCAGATCAAATTAGGCAATGCACGTTACGAACTTAACAGAATCTGGAGTTACTCCATCTTATAATAACATGTAGAAGAAGGAAACCACACTGACAAAAAAACACAAAAGGTGGTGAGGAACTGTAACAAAAAGCATTAGAGGATAGGGGCGCCTGGGTGGCTCAGTGGGTTAAAGCCTCTGCTTTCGGCTCGGGTCATGATCCCAGGGTCCTGGGATCAAGCCCCACATAGGGCTCTCTGTGCCGCGGAGAGCCTGCTTCCTCCTCTCTCTCCCTGCCTGCCTCTCTTGCCTACTTGTAATCTCTGTCTGTCAAATAAATAAATAAAATCTTAAAAAAAAAAAAAAAGCATTAGAGGATAAAAGGACCAAGAGCAGTGAATTTCTTCCAGTTTCAACTATTTTGTTGGTGTGTCTAGTGTGGATTTTTCTATTCATCCTAACTTGGGATTCGTTGGTTTCTTGAATCTGAGGATTTGTATCTTCTCTCAACTCTGGAAAAATGTCAGCCATTTTCTCTTTGACTATTGTCATTCCCTCATTCTTCTGCATCTCCTTCTGGTACTCCTTTTCAATGTATTTTAGCCTCTTTTCCTCTATCATGCATGTCTATTAATTGCTCATTCATATTTTCCATCTCTTTATCTCTCTGTTATATTCTGGTAAATTCTCCCAATCGACTTCTGATTCATTTGTGATTAAGAATTATTTTCTTATTCCCCTTCTCTAAGCTAAAGATGAGCCAAACAAGTTCCTATCATTTCCTTTTGCAAAGTAGATATTTTCTCTTTTATCCACAATAACTTTTGGAGGCTCCCAGTCAGATAAGGCATCTTTGATTCAACTTGCCACCTTTCACATACTCTTGGCATTGCCTCCTGACATGCTTTAAACCAAGGCTAACCCAAGACTTAACAGAGAGGAAAGCCTCTGGAGAAGTGGCTTCTCTTCGAAGCCACTGATTTTGAGACTTGCCTACTTCTCTGAATTGTTTTATGGCCTCCAAGATTTTCCCTTACTTTGTTTTGAACTTGGCAATGAATTTTTAAAAATATTTATTTATTGGGGTGCCTAGGTGGCTCAGATGGTTAAGCATTTGCTTTCGGCTCAGGTCACGATCTCCAGGTCCTGGGATCAAGCCCCAGGTCAGGCTCCCAGTGCAGCGAGGAGTCTGCTTCTCCCTCTTCCTCTGCCTCTCCCCCGCTTGTGTTCTCTCTCTCAAATGAATAAATAAAATCTTTAAAAAGAATTATTTATTTATTTATTTGAGAGAGAGAGAGAGAGACAGCATGTGAAAGAGAGCACTAGAGTGGGGAAAGAGACAGAGGGAGAGAATCTTCAAGTAGACTCCCTGCTGGGCACAGAGCAGAGGATGTGGGACTCAATCTTAGGATCCCTAAGATCATGACCTGAGCCAAAACCAAGTCAGACACTTAACTGACTAACCCACCCAAGCACCTATAGGCAATGAATTTAAATATCATTAAAAAATTTTTTTTAGCCTTTTTAAGTGCATCATAAAGTGGTAGTTCCTCAGGGTAGCCTGTCCATCCTATTCGCCAAAGTAGAAAGTATAATATTCTTTTTTTTTTTTTAAGATTTTATTTATTTATTTGACAGACAGAGATCACAAGTAGGCAGAGAGGCAGGCAGAGAGAGAGGAGGAAGCAGGCTCCCTGCCAAGCAGAGAGCCCGATGCGGGGCTCGATCCCAGGACCCTGAGATCATGACCTGAGCTGAAGGCAGAGGCTTTAACCCACTGAGCCACCCAGGTGTCCCAAAAGTATAATATTCTTACTCATCTTTATACTTTCATGCCTTCAAGAGTAGGTGCCTGGCACATAGTTAAAATTGAAAAACATCTGTAGTGAACATAGAATAGTGGAAAATTTCAACTCAGGATAAAATTATATACCTTTCCCCCAAGTTATCTACATAAATGGATGCGACCTGATTTTATTTTTCTGCTTGGATTAGACACACATAATGTTTCACATTTATGTCATGATGATCTTATCTAAGGTGGCAGAAATAAAAGTAAAAATAGGAATTGTAGAAATTTAAAAAAATGAAAAGATTAGCAAATAATTTTCTCCACAACCAAGCAAGCAGTAGTGTTATTAATTGACAAGTACTATGGTTATTCAACTTATTCCTATTTTGGAGTCAATATAAGATAATTTGTAATTTAAATAATTCAAAATTATAGAATAATATTTCAGTACCTACATTTAGCACTAGTTTACTTTTTGCAATCACTTCCTCAAGAGTCTCATTTGTTTCTTCTTTCCACAGGCTAATGAAAGTATTAATTTCTGGGGATATTGAAGGATCCGGACTCCCATCACATTGAATGTAGTGTTTCCACTGTGAAATAAAAATTTCTGAAGGTTCACACTGATGAAAATTCAAAGATTAAATAACTTTTTTCAAAGTATCAGTTCTCATAATCTAGTTTTTCCAATTTAGGCAAAAAACATTATGTTTTTTGTTTTCAACTGCTTATCTGAGATATCTCTAAAATAACACAATTCTTTTCATCAAGATGATTTAAAAGTTTCCATAATTCAAATAAATAGCAATTCTAGTATTTGTCACATTTTTAAAACAGTATTTATGAGTTGATTTTGTTTTGCTTTCCTCTCTAATCATATAACTTCTATACTTAACAAAAGCCAACATGGGCTAATTTCTACTTTTTAGATTGTTACTAGTTGTTAATAATCATTGGCATTTTAATATGAGTTCTTCCATTTATTCTGTAGTACATGCAAATTCTGCATGTGTAATCATATTATCCTTAACAGTTTTTTTGCTTAAATTTATACCATCATTATCTTTTGCCATATTATTAGTTGTTCTTTTTTCTCCGGATAATAATTTTTAGTGTTTCCAAAGTTATGCTCTTTTGAGCAACACTAGATTCCTTTAAACTCAAAATTTTCTCTTTTAATTTAGAATAATTTCTTCGTATAGATTCCCCCAAATTAAACCAGAGTCAAAAGATCTAAAAATTTCAAGGGTCTTACTATTGACAAATAGTTTTCTACAAAGCTATGTGAATTTACTTTGCCACATGCGATATGAGAGATTTGTCAGATTAGAGATGTATTACAGACAAAAAGTCTGAGGAAGATTAAAAAGGATATCAGACTATAACTCCCTCTTGTGGTACAAAAGTATTAGTTCACACACATAAATCGGTCTTACCTGAGAAAGCAATCTAGTATCGCGTTTCAATTTCTCTGCTTCAGGAAAACACCCTTCTAATAAACAAAGTTCTTCAAGTTCTTCGTTTCTCCTTTCTAGATCCTATTACATGGGGATAAATACATTGGCCAGCTCTTAAATTTTAGCTTTATGTCTCATAAGTAGTATCTAAACTTTACTGACAAAATATTTAGTTTCAAAATGAACACTAAAGGGGCGCCTGGGTGGCTCAGTGGGTTAAAGCCTCTGCCTTCGGCTCGGGTCATGATCCCAGGGTCCTGGGATCAAGCCCTGCCTCGGGCTCTCTGTTTGGCGGGGAGCCTGCTTCCCTTCCTCTCTCTCTGCCTGCCTCTCTGCCTACTTGTGATCTCTGTCTGTCAAATGGATGAATGGAATCTTTAAAACAAAACAAAACAAAACAAAACAAAAAAACCAAAATGCACACTAAAGTTAATTTAAGTGTAACTGGCATTTCCAAAAGGTTTCATCTGAAACGGTGGTTTGTGAATGATCTGCAGACTCTGGTGGGTCCCTAAGACTCTGGGGATCTGTGAAGTCAAATCTGCCCTCATAATAATACTACTAAAACAGTAACTGCCTTTTCTGTAGTGTATACATTTGCACTAATGGCACAAAATGGTATAAATTGCTGGTGCCTCAGCACAAATCAAGTCATAAGCTGTACTAGGGGTCACATTCTTTGAGGGAGAGGGGTAGGAAACAGCCCGTTTCACATAAGAATAATGTATAAGGTGAAAATTATTAATTTTATTAAATTTGAACTCATCAGTATATGTCATTTGATTATTCTGTGTGATAAAATGGGAAGTATGCATAAAGCAATTCTGCTACATAACAAAGGACAAGACTGTCTTGAGAAATAAATACTTGTGTAATTATTAGAGTATTTTGGCACTCAAAAATGAATGAATTGAGAGTGTTAATTCCAGGAAACAACTATAAGTATTTGTTACCAGTGATAAAATTCAAGTTTTCAAATAAAAATAAAATAAATTAAAAAATAAAAAATAAAATAAAATAAAAATAAAAGTTCAAAATTTAAAGGGGTCAGGGTGGATCAGTCAGGTGCATATCCGACTCTTGGTTTCAGCTCAGGTCATGATCTCGGGTCGTGGGATCAGGTCATGGGACTCTGCTCAGTGGAGAGTCTGTATGAGATTCTCTCTTTCCCTTCCCCTTGGCCCTTCCTCCCCGCTCTCTCTCTCAAATAAATGAATCTTTAAGGAAAAAAATTCAAATTTTAAGAAAACTTGTACCTACCACTGTTTGACATTTTCTCCCTAAAAACCTTTCTGATTTGATTGGAGATGACACTAGTGCATGCGATTTTTGATAATGAATAATAAAAATGTGTCAATATTTGGAAGGAAATAATTCAGTAAATGAAATTCTTCTAAGCAATCAATCATGATATTGCAAAATCATACATGGATATAAGATCTATTTAAAGGGTAAGATAAATCAGTGTTTTGGTGTAACAGAGCATGAAAAGTTCATTAATATGATTTCAGATTCCATATTAAGAAACTATGACACTGAGTTTTGACATAGTATCAAAAAGAATATTCACAATTAACTGAAAAGCTTTAACATTATTCCTCCTTTTTCCAACTATGAATCTGTGTGAGGCCAGATGTTTCTTCAAAACAACACACTGAAACAGAATACTGAAGTTGATATGAGAATCCAGCTGTCTTTTGTTAAGTCTGACATCAAAGAGATATTAAAAATATAAACAATGTCAATTATTTCCCTAATTTAAAAAATATATATAATGTGTGGTGATGGATGTTAGATTATTATAATAATCTTTTCACAATATATACAAATACTGGGTCACTATGTTGTACACCTAAAACTAATATAATTTTGTATATAAATTATAAATCAATAATATATATAATCATAGGTGTTTTCTTTTTAAAAATGTTAATATATTTACTTATTTTTACTAATGTTTATTTCTAACAATATTTAATCTGTTAATATAATGTGTCTTACAATTTCTCAGTTTAAATTTCTAATATGGTAAATATTGATAGATAAAACCCACATAAATCTCCTTGGGGGTCTTCAATTTTTAACTTATAAGGTTTCTCCTCAGATCAAAATATTTCAGAACTATTGATCTGAAAAATTCTGGTGAAAAAGAAGTAAAACTAAAACAAGAGAGGTAGAATTTGAGTTTGGGGGTTGGGAAGGGTGTGTCCCTGTTCAATCATCTATAAAACAGACTGAGAAAAAGAACTGAAGGCTTACAAGCAAGGGTTCTGAAGCAAGGCTATTTATGTCTAAGTCCTGGCTCCGCTGTTTGCTTTCCTTATTCCTCAATTTCCTTATCTGGTAATAAGGAAATTATCTGGAAATGTGGGTAATAATTTCACTAACTTTCTGGTAGAATTTAATGAGTTAAACAAGTTTGTATAGGCCTAAAACCTATACCACTACCATTAGTGGTAGTTATGGGGGAGAGTGACTTTACATGGACAAACACATCTGATAGCTGCATAGTTTGTCTTCATTCATAACATTATTAGGGATGCCTGGGTAGTTCAGTTGCTTAAGCATCTGCCTTCGGCTAAGGTCATGATCTTAGGGTCTTAGGATTGAGCCCCGCATCCATCTCCTTGCTCAGCGGAGAGCCTGCTTCTCCCTCTGCCTGCCACTCCCCCTGCTCATGCACTCTCTCTCTCTCCGACAAATAAATCATATCTTTAAAAAAATAACATACTGGGGTGCCTGGGTGGCTCAGCATGTTAAGCCTCTGCCTTCGGCTCAGGTCATGAATCCAGGGTCCTGGGATGAGCCCCGCATTGGGCTCTCTGCTCAGCAGGGAGCCTGCTTCCTCCTCTCTCTCTGCCTGCCTCTCTGCCTACTTGTGATCTCTGCAAAGATAAATAAAATCTTTTTAAAAAAATAACATTACTAATGTTTATATACTTTTGCTTCAAGTTGATGCCATTTTTCTTTCTCAATCCGTTGTATTTCAAGCCTTTCCATTTCTTCTTTTTCATATTTCACACGGGCTTCCTCTAAAGAACCAAAAAAAAAATCTTTTCTCAGTGATTAAATGAATCTATTTTAAGCCGTTAAAATTACTTAAAATATTTTTAAGATGTAAGGGTGGTGGAATATTTTATAGAAGTCACAACCACATCATGTGGTAGAAATAAGATGAATGCTAGATTTTTTTGAAAAAACAATATGACTCAAACTTTCTGGCCAAGAAAATACAACTATAATGATATTTCTTTTTCCCCCCAAAGTTTTTTTTTTTTTTTTAATTTATTTATTTGTCAGAGAGAGGGAGAGCGAGCAAGCGAGCACAGGCAGAGGCGGAGGGAGAAGCAGGCTCCCTGCTGAGCAAGGAGCCCGATGTGGGACTCGATCCCAGGACGCTGGGATCATGACCTGAGCCGAAGGCAGCCGCTTAACCAACTGAGCCACCCAGGCGTCCCCCCCCCGCAAAGTTTACAGAAATCCAATAATAATTTTAACCAAGAAGAAGTGACAGATTGATCATGGGTAATTAAGGAGAGGTAAAACCTTCAGATTTCCATAAGTTTGTGACATCTACATCATCAGAAGCAACTACCCTAATATTCTCTTGCTTTCATTATTAAAAATATATGAGGGGGGCCTGGGTGGCTCGGTTGGCTGAGCCGCTGCCTTCGGCTCAGGTCATGATCCCGGAGTCCTGGGATCAAGCCCCACGTCGTCGGGCTCTCTGCTCAGCGGAGAGCCTGTTTCTCCCTCTCCCTCTGCCTGCCTCTCTACCTACTTGTGTTCTGTCTGTCAAATAAATAAATAAAATCTTAAAAAAATATGAAATATATGTTGAAGAATATGAGTTTAATCCAATTTTTAAAAACTTTCCCCAAGATCTAGATTCTGAGAATGTATTCTTATCAAGAGCCACCTAAGAAGAATTTATTATGATTACACATAAAAAATCAACATGGAACCTGAGGACAGACTTTTAAAACCTGAATTTGAATCCACACATGTTCTCAATGCTAAAAGCTACAACCACTTGAAATATTCAGATTTTTAAAATCACTTTTTGGTATTTTTAAAATAACTGATATTTTTATGAATTTTTAACTTTCTTTTTTACAAATGAAAATTCGTAAAATTTGGCAAATAAACATTATTAAACTATAAGAACTTGGGATGCTCTGTACATTTCTTGTTAGTGTCTACTTCCCATATTTAATGAATGTATCAGAATTTTTTTTTAAAGATTTTATTTATTTATTTGACAGACAGAGATCACAAGTAGGCAGAGAGGCAGGCAGAGAGAAAGGAAGAAGCAGGCTCCCTGCTGAGCAGAGCCCTATGCGGGGCTCGATCCCAGGACTCTGGGATCATGACCTGAGCCTAAGGCAGAAGCTTTAACCCACTGAGCCACCCAGGTGCCCCGAATGTATCAGAATTCTTACTGTACAATTAGCACCAATGCCTCTGATTTCATCAGTAAATATAAAGACTTCAAGATTGGTTTGCCAGAGTTAGCAAATAAAAATACAGCATGATGCTCATTTGAACTTGAATTTCAGATAAAGGAACTGCCTTTTTTTTTTTTTAAGTTTGTTCCATATCACATGAGGCAAATTATCCCAAATTATCCATTGTTTTTCTGAAATTCAAATTTAACTGGGCATTCTGCATTTTATCTGGCAACTCCCCTTCAAGATATATCTGAAAGTGACTGGTATGTACTAACAGAACTTTCTGGGTACCCTTTAAACAGCAGAATTTATTACAAAACAGATGAGATTTGGGCACCTGGGTGGCTCAGTTGGTTAAGTGACTGCCTTCGGCCAGGTCATGGTCCTGGAGTCCCGGCATCGAGTCTTATCCGGCTCCCAGCTCCACGGGGAGTCTGCTTCTCCCTCTGACCTTCTCCCCTCTCATGTTCTCTCTCTCTCAAATAAAAAAATAAATTCTTAAAAAAAAAAACTGATGAGATTTGAAAAATTGAAGAATTTTGAAAATTCTTTTAAAAGATATTGACTGGAATATAGAAATACCAACCTACTGTTATATTCCCTGCATATGAAAATAGTAACACTGTGTATTTTGTACCTTCCTCTTTTTGCCGTCTTTCCTCCTCTTCTTGTAGCTGCTTTAATCGTTCAGCTTTGGTAATTTTCCTCTTCTTCTTGCCAGACTTAAATGTCACAACATTAAAAAAAGCTATTAACATGCATCCAAATTACTTATAAACACATATCCCTCAAATAGTAATTATGAAAAACACTTTTGCTTCCATGAATCCAGTCTTTCATTTATTCAAGTAAGACTCTATTATGTACAAAGCCTTGACCCAATGCACTGAAGACAAAGTATGGAAGCAAGTAAGAAAAATAAGCATAAAATTTGTTAAAGGCAAGAGCGACAGTGCCAATTTAATTACTATACAATTTATGCTATGCAATTAATATGCAATTTACATAATTTTCTCATTCCTAGTTTCCACATCTTTAAAATGGTGCTACATAAGACCTCATTTTGGGGTGCCTGGGTGGCTCAGTCGGTTGAATGTCTGACTCTTGATTTCAGCTCAGGTAATGATCCCAGGGCTGTGAGTTGAGCCCTGCATTGGGTTCTGTGCTCAGTGCAGGGTCTGCTTCACATTTTCTCTCTCTCTTCCTCCCCTCACTCACGCATATCCTCTGTCTCTCAAATAAATAAATAAAATCTTTTAAAAAAAGACCTCATTTTATTTTTTAAGGATTAAAATAAAATATATGTAAAATAGATGTAAATAGATATATAAAATATATGTAAAAATAGTTCTAATATTATTACATGTCTATAATGATTAAAAATACTTCATAGAGCAGGCAGGATTTAAGTTTGTGCCCAAAATATTTTAACATTCAGATATGAGGGGAAGGTATCTCAAGAGGGAAATGCAAGCAATAAGATATGAAGATGGGATGGCACTGGAAAGGCCAACAAGTTCATGGGCCTTGGGGAGATTCCAAGAAAAGGTAATAGAAATGAAAATGGAAAAAAAAGGCTTGAGCCTATGTTATAGAAGTTGGACATTATTCTAAAAAAGTGCAAGCTCCCTAAAAGTTTTTGAGAAGGGCTATGGCTATTAACAATAGAATTTTGAAAACTAACTTTGAATTAGGAAAAAAATGATTATGAAGAGGATACTATTTTGGTGACTATAAAGAGAAGTTACTAGGGGCGCCTGGGTGGCTTAGTGGGTTAAAGCCTCTGCCTTTGGCTCAGGTCATGATCCCAGAGTCCTGGGATCGAGCCCCACATTGGGCTCTCTGCTCAGCAGGGAGCCTGCTTCTTCCTCTCTTTGCCTGCCTCTCTGCCTACTTGTGATCTCTCTGTCAAATAAGTAAATAAAATATTTTTTTTTAAAAAGAGAGAAGTTACTAAAACTAAATCATAACAATGTAATAAACAAAAGAGAATGGATCCAATACATATTATATAAGCTAACTTAATTTGATGATTAAAATTGGAGGCAAGGAGAAGAATGAGTTAGGGAATAGTCAAAAAGAAAAACTGTAGTCCAGAACAAGTAATGGATGAAACACTGCTGAAAGGAGTTTAAATCTAATTAATTTGAAGTGTGAGTAGAGCATCCAGGCAATGATTGTAGGCACCGAACCTGGAGAACTGAGGTTTAGCAAAGAGATCAGAGCTATGGAATACAAATTTGAGAACTATCTTGGTGATAACCACCTCCTCTCCATTTTCCCTATGTGAAAGTATAGAAAGAAAAGAGCACTATCACAATTTAGCAATCAGTAGAGTGGTTAATCCTTGGAATATACAGACTTCTGATGACCATCTTCTCTTTTTGGCTTACCTAGTGCAGAATGCTCCATTGGAATCTCTAATCCATTAGCCCTACCATTTTTTCATTGATCATTAAGCCACTCATTGCTCCACTTCTTTCCCCAGGCTAGGTTTCATAGCTCATCACCATAATCACTAATTTATATATTTCCACTCCCCCCATTTTCCTGTCCCTCTAAGAAGCTCAGCTGGCAAATTCCCAGTTCTAGTTCAACTCAGCTCTCCATTTATTCTGCACTAGAAATATGAGCAGCTGAACCCTGCCAGAGAAAAATACATATGAACTCAAATTTATGAGCACAAATTTTATTTTATTTTATTTTTTATTTTTTTTAAAGATTTTATTTATTTATTTGACATAGATCACAAGTAGGCAGAGAGGCAGGCAGAGAGAGAGAGAGAGGGAAGCAGGCTCCCTGCTGAGCAGAGAGCCTGATGCGGGACTCGATCCCAGGACCCTGAGATCATGACCTGAGCCGAAGGCAGCGGTTTAACCCACTGAGCCACCCAGGCGCCCTATGAGCACAAATTTTAAATAGACTTTGTGCCATCCAGTATTCCTACTAGTGTTTCATTCTCCTCATTTTTCAAACCTCCAAAATCCTCACCTCTTTCCTACTCTCAGCTGTTGACTTTATCTTTCATACCATTGGAAACTCTGAGAATAATGTCAGTTACACATCCAAATCTTTGAACCTATCTACATATCTTTGTCTGCCTTCCCTCCCTTTATGGTGTATGATCTGTATGTACTTTCTGCTATTTAAGGCTGAACCTGACACCTTTATACTGGATCCTAACCTTTATCGCCTATTTAATAAGACCAGGCTCCTGTAATTAATACCTCTAGTTATTCATAAATTTCTCCCTCCCTAGATTTCACATCCCTTTCAATTTTTTGCTCTAATTCTGTTACCCTTTATATCAGACCTCCTAAAAGGCTTACCTACTGCTTCTACTTTCCCAATTTCTGCATGGCCCACTCTAATTGGGCTTTCATTTCATTTCTATTACTCCGTTAAAACCTCTCCTGTCAAGGAATCTTAAGATGGCCAGACAGTCTTTCATTTTTTTTTTTTTTAAGATTTATTTGACAGAAAGAGAGAGAGAGAGAATGAGAGGGAACACGAGCAGGGGGAGGGGCAAAGGGAGAATCAGGCTTCCCTCTGAAAAGGGACCCCCAGGTTGGGCTCAATCCCAGTTCTCTGGGATCATGACCTGAGCTGAAGACAGAAGGTTAACATCTGAGCCACCCAGGCGCCCCTGACTTCATTTTTAAATGTGTTAATACACATCCTCATGATGAGCTACCTTACATCTTACAATGAGGCAGGTATGAATTATTCCATTTCCTCACATTGTTTTAAAAAGATGCAATTTTAATGTTCTGATCTTAACACCATTTACAATTTAGAGTAAACATTTAATGTTCCATAGAAATCAAGACTCAAATCTTAGGCATACAGATCTTCCTTGTAATGGGGTTACATCTCAGTCAATCAATTTTAAGTTGAAACTATGGTAAGTCAAAAATGCATTTAATACACCTAGCCTACCAAACATCATAGTTTAGCCTACCCTACCTTAAAAGTACTTAGAATACTTACGTTGACCTACAATTGGACAAAGTCATCTAACACAAAGCCTATTTTATAATAAAGTATTGAATATCTCAAGTCATGCATTGAATATTGTCTGAAAGTGAAAACAGAATGGTTGTATGGGTGCAGAAGGGTTCTAAGTCTTGTGGCTGCTGAAGCTTGTGATGAGGGGGCTTGCTGGGAGCTGTGGCTCACTGCTGCCACCCAGCATCATGAGAGAGTACTGTACCACATATTACCTGTGCAGGAAAAGACCAAAATTCCAAATTCAGGGGTGCCTGGGTGGCTCAGTGGGTTAAAGCCTCTGCTTTCAGCTCAGGTCATGGCCCCAGGGTCCTGGGATCGAGCCCCACATAGGCCTCTCTACTCAGCAGGGAGCCTGCTTCCTCCTCTCTCTCTGCCTGCCTCTCTGCCTACTTGTGATCTCTGTCAAATAGATAAATAAAATCTTAAAAAAAAAAAGTCCAAATTCAAAGAATGGTTTCTACTGAATATGTATCACATCATAAACTTGAAAAATCACAAGTAGAACCATTGTAATTTGGGGACTGCATGTATTGTATTCTAAAATTAACATAGGATTTAGAGTACAGATATGAACAATAAGGTCCCTCCCCCCTTTGCCCATTCTTTATAGTCCTATGGTAGGAGGTACTTGGGCACCATTCTTAATCTATTCAAACAAAGTCAATTCAAAGAAAAGTATTCTAAGTTCTGTAAAATCTCTTCACAGTTATTACTAAAGGAATTCAAATATCAAAATTTCATTAATAATCCCATTTTCTTTACTGGAAGAACAGTCATAGTTATTAGCTGGGAACAACTGGAATCATCTATGTATTCATCAACATATAAGGTAATTTCCCCCTACAATCTAATTAATGTCTTCTGCTATTCCATGTATTCTATTAAGCACAGTGTTTTCTGAAAAAGAATACTGCTGTAAATGCAGTGATAGAAATTAAAAAAAAATTTATTTATTCTCTCTGTGATAACAGAGAGAGTATGAGCACATGCACAAGAGCACAAGTGGGGGAGTGGCAGACAGAGGGAGAAGCAGGCTCCCTGCTAAACAAAGAGCCAATGTGGAACTCAATCCCAAGACCCCAGGATCATGACCTGAGCTGAAGGGAGATGCTTAACTGAGTCACCCAGGTGTCCCAACTGTGATAGATCTAACAGTGTACCTTTTCTGTAGTCTTGTACAATTTTCCTAGGTTTCCTACTAAAGTATATAAAGTTTCACAGGCATCTTTAGTGAAAACATTAAGCTTATTTACATTTTTGGTGATACCCTTAATCTTTCTTCATTAAAAAATTAGTATTTTTTGGAGTCAAAGTTTTATCAATAAATTACACTGTGAGAAGGTTTTTTGCAACATCATTGCACAATAATCTCAGAGGTAATGTCACTAAAAATTACTAGTTCCACAACTCCAGACTACAATATGTAAGAAATTCAGATTATCTTAATAACTGTAATGCCACATCTCACTACAAAGAGCAAAAGACAAAAAGTCCATTGGTACCTTGATTAGAAAAAGCTTTGCCAACAATAGTATTTGAATTGTCCCTTAGTTTCATAGTCTAGGCCCTGCAGCAATGAAACACTAAGATTTAAATCCACTTTGGTTTTGGAAAGCAAGAGAGTAATATGAAAAGGGAGGACTTCATGACAGATTTTTCCCAGGAAAGGGGAAATATGGAAGTAGATGATCTAGAAATTTATTTCCACAAAACTATCTGTGTCCTGGCATCCTTAGAAAATCTTTGTGTTTTTAGAAAATCTTCATCTAAGTCTCTTCTCAAACTTTACTTCCTTAATCACCCCATATGACATAGCATCACCACCATTTCCAACCCCACATTTCTCACTGACCCCTTCCTTGGTTCTCTGTATTTTGAAAGCTATCTGAAATTATATACCTCACCTCACCTCCCCAGATAGAATGTAAACTTTATAAAATGAAACCACGATCCTGAAAAGATATTTGCACTCCCATGTGCACTGTTAAAACATGGAAACAAATGAAGTGTCCATCCATAGATGAATAAATAAATATATATAAATGGAATATTCAGCCATAAAAAAGAAGAAAATCTTGCTATTTGTGACAACACAGATGAACCTTAAGGGCATTATGCTAAGTGAAATAAACCAGAGACAAACACTATAAAAAAAGCTAAACTCACAGAAACAGAATAAACTGGTAATTGTCAGTGGCTAGGGCATGTATTTGTTAAAGAGCATAAACTTCCACTTACAAGATGAGTAAGTTCTGAAGATCTACTGTACAGAATGCTGACTACAGTTAACAATACTGTATTGTATACTTGAAAATTACTAAGTTAGTTCGTCTTCAATGTTTTTACCACACACACACATAATGGTAATTTTGTGAGATGATAGATGTGTAATTAATTAACATTTTGTTTGGTAATCACTTCATAATATATAAGCATGTCAAATTGTTACACTGTATACCTTAAACTGATACAATGTTATATGTCAATTATATCTCAATAAAGTGGATAAAGAAATAATGTAAGTTTCAGGAGAAGAAATAATGTAAGATAAAGAAATATGTATAAATCAAATGAACATAAATGAATATAAAAATGAAATAATGTAAGATAAAGAAATAGGTATAAATAAAGAAATAATGTAAGTTTCAGGAGATCAAGACTGTCTTGCAACTGTTCTAATGTCTAGAACACTGCTAAATCAATGAAATAAGTATTCTTCCCTTAATCTGCAAGGACTTATATACAAAGATTTTCATGCTTACCTTGTTTGTGGTAGCAAAAAAGAGGGACAACATAAAAAATCATAGTACATACTTTCAATGAAACATGATGCAGCTGTAAAAAGAAGTGACACAATCTCATCATGCTGAAACAAAAAGGTCCAAAGACATATTTCTACTCAATCTATGATGCCATCAGATGTAAGAAGTACCTTTAAATTATTACTACCAAGAAAGGGAATGCTCAGTTGGGAGTCTTAAAGGAGATGCCTGCATAAAGCTGGATATATGACAAATGAGAAGTGAACCCATAACACAGAAAAATACAGCAAGAAAACTTGCAGATCTTAATCCTGAAAAAGGAATAGAAAGAAGAAAAAAAAGTCTTGAAAATTTAATCCACAAGCCAGCTCATGTGGATTTGCAGTCTGACTGATACCATTAGACTGGTCCAAAAACTCTCAAGCAGAGACTTTACAGTAGCATCACGTATGAGTAAACCCATGTGACTGACAGAAGCAAACATCCTCTTTGGAAGAAGTGGATGTCAATCCAGGACAATGATGATTGTAAGATGATATTGATATAAGACACATCTCAATTTTAGTAACATCAAAGTATAAAAAGCTGAGTATCCTAGAATTAATGAAATACAATATCACTAAATGATAAATGGAAGGTGCAGAATGCTCCCGTCTGTGGGAAGGAAAGGGATGTGTGTGTACTCTTTAATGCTTAAACAATTTATGAAAAGATATGCAGTAGTTCTCCCAGTCTTGAGCAACAGGAAATTTTCTATTTTTGGGCTATTTTAATTTTGTACCATGTGCATTTATTACTTTTCCCTTAAAAAAATCTGTGACAGGGGCGCCTGGGTGGCTCAGTGGGTTAAGCCTCTGCCTTCAGCTCAGGTCATGATCCCAGGGTCCTGGGATTGAGCCCTGCATCTGGCTCTCTGCTCAGCAGGGAGCCTGCTTCCCCCTCTCTCTGTCTGCTTGTGATCTCTGTCAAATAAATAAATAAAATCTTTTAAAAAAAATCTGTGACAAATCAGAAAGAATAAAATATATGTTTCAATGCTTTTCTAACTCTACTATAAATTCCCTTGCAGACTCAATCCCCAAGCCACAATCTTTAAGAATGGAGTAAATTAAAAGTGAGTAATTTATTCCTTATGTTTGATCTCAAATATCATTGGCTTCCTACCACCATTCTCTCAGGGATACAAAACTCCAAAACTCTGAACAAAATAATCCAGGAGTATTTATTTAGCACCCATGCACACACAATTAAGTACCAAAGTCATTTAGAACAGTGAGGGTTTTTTTTTTATAATATTTTTTATTTATTTGACAGAGAAAGAGAGAGAGAGAGAGAGAGAGAGATCACAAGTAGGCAGAGAGGCAGGCAGAGAGAGAGGGGGAAGCAGGCTCCCTGCTGAGCAGAGCCTGATGCAGGACTCGATCCCAGGACCCTGAGATCATGACCTGAGCCGAAGGCAGAGGCTTAACCCACTGAGCCACCCAGGCGCCCCTAGAACAGCGAGTTTTCACATTGAAAACAATGTATCTAAGATTTCACTATCAAAAACCAAAAATGAAAATCCACACAAACCAATAAACTATTAACAGACCCACATACAAATAATTGTAATCCTCCACAATACTTCCATGAGAATGTGTCCAGAGCCTTCAAAAATTTTGTTCAGTTATATCCACAGCCCTTAAAAGTTTCAGGTTGGTAGTGGGTGCAAATGGCTGAGAGAAGCAAACACAGAAGGCACTCAAAAGCATCTCTTAAAGAAATGTTTAATTGTATAAATATTGCATACACATTTAAACAAGCATTTCCTTTAAATGGTCAAGGGCGCAGATGTTTTTAAATGTTGGCAGGGTAAATGGGTTTTGCATATTCATTAGACAAATAATTGATTGAATTTCTACTATGTGCCAGGCACTGCGCTAAATGCTATGAACATAAAAATTAATGTGACATGTTCCTGACCTCAGACAGCTCACAATTATAAATTATTACACTAAAATGATATAAGAGTTATAACTGAGGTATGAACAAATGAATGTGCTATGAGAACATAGCATAACTTATTATGGAAGGAAGAATAGTAGAAAATTTTACAGAGAAGTGACCTTATGAAATATGCCTTAAATCCAGCATTCCAAACCCAAATCCCTATTGGGAGCAGGAAGGTAAATAAAGTAGGGAGTCTGGTCATAGTCAAGACCATGGCAAACTTGAAAAAAAAGAGTTTATGCATTTCTAAAGGGAGGGGCTGCTACTCAGTCTAGCCAATAGCTGCCTTACAGGACTATAGGCCCAACGTTATCATAGGTTTCCCGTTTTTTAAGAATAGATGGGAATCACAATTTTGTATGAAACTAATTTGGCAACTAATGAAAAAACTTCTCAGGTCAAAGAAAATATTGTTAGGGACTAAACCTGGCTTGCCAGTCAATAGATCATAATCTCTGCTTTAAGGTATAAATCTACTAAGTGAAAAAGAGAAGAAGGTATTCTAGACATCCTTTATTCAATTCAAATTTCTACAAAGTATAAAAGAAAATCAAGTATGCATTACTACGCAATCCATTTAAAGATGTATTACCTTAGGGTCCACTCTTAAGGTTTTGTAATTAAATTTTTGTGTTTGTCTAGAATAAAGAAAAGGGGTTCCTAATCTAATGTTCTCTAGAGAACTAATAAAAAACCTTGAATCTAGGTACAAGTAAAAATTAAAGACTGTGAAACCAGAAGTATCTTTTTATGCCAAATTTGAAGTATGTCCTGTATTGTAAAAGATTACCCATGATTTAAATAGCATTAATATCTAAAAAGTAAGCTTAGTAAATCCCATTATAACCTATAATAAAACTAACTAGAAAAATATTTAAAAGTTCTATTCATACAACGTCAGTGCTTATAAAACTATCTATTTTGAGAAAATAATTTCTACCTACCTTTTTTGTTTTGGGACCCTGAAAGTTGGAAAAACAAGAGGATTGATAAATTTTAAAAACTCAGATATTTTTAACAAAAGCATCAATATTATATAAAATGTGAAAATTAGGAGTATCCGGGTAAAAACCATAGGAAACTCTCTGCATCATCTTTGCAACTTTCATGTAAATCTAAAATGATCTCAAAATAAAGTCTTTTAAAAAAGAATTTAGACAAAACTACAAGCAGGTCTGAGAAAAAAAAATAGTCCACCCACTGAAGCATCTTTTTAAAATTATACATTTTTTAAATCCTACACTCTTTCTTATGACAGTCACTCAGTGATCCATGTGTAATGAAATGACGTACCGCTATGCAGAGCAGCAGTCAGGAAGATACTGGTTTAAAGGGTTCCAAGGAATAGTAAGTGATTGACTAAATACAGGCAATGATGTCAAGTTTGAAAGTGTGGAAATGAGCTCATAAATAAATAATCTTTCTGTAAAATTAGACTGCCAATTTTATAGAAAAAAGAATCAGTTAATTTAAAGCAGGCAAAGCTATGATAAAAAGATTCTGTTCAGCAATGAATCTTAAAGTAGATCTATTCTTTGGAAATTAATTTGGAAAGCACAATATTGCAATAAGTATTTACCATTAGCTTTATCATTACATGTGTTTTTCAGTTAACACTACTTGCAATTTCTTTATTAGGCTCATGTGTCCATTAGATATCTGATAAGGAATCTGTAGGAGATCATGTGACTGTAAGATTATACACATTACACCTCTGAAGACTTTTCCAGGAAAAATTACTGGTTCAAACTACAAGATTATCACTGTATTAAATATAAATGTTGAAAGTGACATGAAGCAGATTTTATCTTCTTGAAAGTACATATATTTCATTAATTCATTCAGCAAATATTTATTAACGATTTGTACACAGGATGCTCTGGGACAATAGAGATGATATAAAGAGGAATAGTAGAGACTTCACTCTCATATAACTTTTACAGTTGGGTTCTATTTTTATTATCATATTTACTATCAATTAATAGTTAATACACTCCCATCTTGAAAAAAGTACTATAAAACAGAATATCCAAACAGTATTGTTCCTGTTCTCAAGTAGTCGTATTTTAAGACAGGCAAATTATTATCTCACTAGTGCTTCTTATGTGAAGTAGGTTTGGGATTAGTACTTATCCTAACCCCTCCTGCAAAACATAAAAAGAGCATCATGTAGTACGGTACAGTTGACCCTTGTACGATGTGGGGGTTGGGGTCCTGACTCCCATGCAGGCAAAAATCCACATATAACTTCTGACTCCCCCCAAAACTTAACTATTAATAGCCTATTGTTGACTAGAAGACTTACTGATAACATAAAGTTAATGCATATTTTTGTATACGTATTATATACTATATTCTTGAAATAAAATAAGCTTAAGAAAAGAAATACTAAGAAAAATAAGAAAAAGAATACATTAACAGTACTGTACTGTATTTATCCAAAAAACCTGCCTATAAGTGGATTCCTACAGTTCAAAGTGGACCAGTATTATTCAAGAGTCAACTGTAGTTCTCAAAGTTCAGAGGGCTTGTTAAAAAAATGCATATTCCTATCGCACTTCCCCCCTCTACCACAATTCAGTAGATATTAAGCATTGAACTGTATCCCCGTCCTACCCCCCAGTACCTCCAAATTTTACCTTATTTTGAACTAGAGTTGTTACTGATGTAATTAGTTAAATTAAGATGAGATAATAATGGAATAGAATGACCTCTACTCCAATACGACTGGTGTCCTTATAAAAAGGAGAAATTTGGACACAGACATGCACACAGAAAGACCACCACATAGAGAAGGGGGGAATGTTGCCACAAGCCAAGAAACTACCAGAAGCTAGGAAAGAGGTCTGAACAGATCCCTCCCTAGCACCTGCAGAGGGAGCAGAGCCCTGGAAACACCTTCTTGATCTTGGATTTATCAGCCACTAGATTGGTGAAACAGTAAGTTTCTACCGTTGAAGCCACTTAGTTTACTTTGTTACTTGGCAGCCCTAGGAAACTAATACCGTAGGTTTGTTTGGTGTCCAGTCTATTCCTAGAATTTGCAACCTAACAAGCATTCCAGATGTAGTAGAAGCAAATGTTCAGGGACATTTTGATAAACATTGCTAAAAGCATAAGATGAAATTTATGTTCCAGTGGAAAATAAATAGAGGCTTATTGTTCCCTCAATTTATCAGCAGTTTTTCAGCTTAAAGTCCATTTACTTCCTGTTCTTCCTGACATGAACATTCTCCATCAATTCTGGTAAACTCATAGTCATACTTTAAAATACAGTTTGAAAACCATTGCTCTTCCCTTTCTGTGCCCTTTCCCACCCCAATTTTATCATTTCCAACTTAATCTTACTCCACTGTAGACATTTCAACTGTTACAGTTAAAAATCTGTATTCTTATTAGTTTAGCCTGTCTCCCATAGCAGGGAGGGGGTATAATACTCTTAGATCCTCGACTTCTAGCCTAGTGTCGGACACAAAGAATGCACTCCATATTTCCCCTTAATGAATTAAATAATTAAATACATCTCCTACTTCCTTTGGTTTTAACCACAAAAGATGGAAGTCACATTTAAGAAAATGGGAACAGAGGGGAGCCTGTGTGGCTCAGTGGGTTAAGCGTCTGCCTTCAGCTCAGGTCATGATTCCAGGGTCCTGAAATCAAGCCCGGGGTCGGGTCGGGCTCTCTGCTCAGCAGGGAGCCTGCTTCCTCCTCTCTCTCTCTGCCTGCCTCTCTGCCTACTTGTGATCTCTGTCAAATAAATAAAATCTTAAAAAAAAAAAAAAAAAGAAAATGGGAACAGAGATGATCTCATGGGGCAGGTTGGTCTGTGTTCTGGAAAAAGACAAAAGGGCTGGAGAGTGCATTAAAACGAAACAAGCAGCTTTATTACATTTTAAAAATTCGAGGCAAGCTGAGTAATTTGACTCACAAAACAATTCATATTTCCACAAAAGACCAAATAAAATGGACTTTTCAAAGCAGAATAAATTACAACAGCTTTTAATTAACTACTGAGGAGGCATAAAAACACATTTTCGCCAAGCTGCCAATGAAAAAAGCCATTTAATGGAAAGGTCTATCGTTCTTGGAAATTACCAGGTTGAGGCCAATGCTTAAACCTATCAACAGTGCGCGATTAGGACACCATTTGACCGCACTGGCCATCCCCCGTTTGCAGAAAGCGGTTTGTGACTCCCGTCTGTCCCTGAGATCCCGGACCACAAGGCCACGGATCAGGAGGCCGATTTTCCACAGCGGTAAAGGTTCTTTCTTAAACCCACCCGCTCCCCTCTAAAATATGTCAGGCTCCGACACATCATTTTTACACGAGTGAATCGCTGCTGGTCCCTTCACCTGGGGCCCCCACTTGCCCTGCTCACCATTCTGCAGCCAGCACAGCCTCTGTGCTGTTGTGGTCCACCAAATCCGAGCTCAGAGCGTGTGGACGAACGCACCCGCGTTGTCTGGACGACAAACCCCGCCCACTTGCGCCTAACGTAGGAGCGCACCTCCTCGCGTTCGGGTCTGCGCAGTCGCGCTGGGGTTCTTCCGTGAAGCGCCCCGCCCCCTCCTCTGACTGGCTGTCTAGCACCAACACCCGCCCCGCGTCGCTGTTGACAGACCCCGGAGTCGAAGCGGTCGGAGTCCTTTACCGCTGTGGAATGCCGAAAAGTGCGTGAGTGCAGCCACGGGGACGTTTTATTCTGTTTTCCAGATCCGGGGGTCTGGAGGCCATGAAGTACGGTCTGGGCAGGGACCACCGGGTGTGGCGTGGGGTTTCGGAACGTCTTCTGACGTTGACAGGCTGTCTTCCTCCCTAGGAGCGTGTTGGGGCGAATCTCTGTGCGAGGGGTTTCCAGAAGGAAGGGAGACGCCGGTTACGGGATTGGGTGACGTGACTGACACCAGGGTGGGCTGCCTGGGTCACCACAGCGTAGGCCCGCTTGGGGACGGGGCTCAATGGGCAATTTAGAGAAAGCGGTGGTTCCAAGAGGGTTAGTTATTTTGAAATTAATGACCTCTGGATTCTCTGTGCACATGGTTCGGTTTACTTTCTGTGCAAGTTATGTGTGTGCCGTTTTTCCTAAGAGCAGCTCTAAACAAGGACTGGAAATTACTTGAAACGATTCCTGGATAAAGGATTTCCTGCAGCTGGAGGTCGCTGGGGCCCAGTAAGACTCATTAAGACCAAGGTCACAGGCTAATTGTGCTCGGTGGGTAGCCCAACCTTCAGAATTTGTCTTCTCCCCACGTGAAGAAACGCTGGCAACTTCGACCAGCAGAAAAACTAGAAGGAATTAAGAAATTAAGCTCCTTCCACATTCTCAATTCTGTGATTTAATGTTCCTGTTTTAGCTTGACAGAACATCGAATACTTTAAAATCATTGGCACCATCTCTTATCTCTGAACTCTAATTTTATAGGGCTCTCTCCCAGCTGTACTGACTAAATGTATTAAATAGTAGTGAGTAAGGATTACGGAGCTAGTCTTGTGATAGAAATCCAGATTGTAAATTATGACATTCCATCCCCAAATCCTGGGTAGCAAGAAGAAAAAAACATCTTAATGTCGACTTCATAGAGTTCTGAACCCATCTGGTATGGAAGTTTTTTTGTTTTAGTGTTTCAAACTAATAATGTTTATGGTGTAAAACCTCAGTCAGCTCATTTAGGATTGATGGGCATACAGTGGTGTTAATGGGAATCCCAAATTACCTTAAAACGGTAGGCCTCTAGGGGAGAAGACTTGCTGAAGTTCTCTCTATGCCACCTCCCTCTTAGGGAGGAGAAGTGCTAGGGATGTGTGAGAACACACTAGACTGTGCTGTAAAAACACACAGTGAGTTTGGCTCTCCTCTAGTACTTCTCTTGCAAGCTGCCTAAGCGTAAGGGTGATTTCCTGTTCTCTCTTTGCCTTCCGACGGGCATAGTATCCAAGCATTCTGAACATAGACATAGCCAGCGCCTTTCAACTCCCTTCTATAATCTGGCTCCTAGGTGTGCTTCCATCAAGCCAAATGCCAGTCAGGGGGCAAAAGTCTTTCGCCACCTACCTCTCTGATGACATATCCTTTGGAGCTGGCGTTAAGAGTTTTTTATGTGAAGCTTTTTAGGCTTAACCGGTTTGGGGAAATGTGTATCAGCTGTTTGAAGTCAAAATCTACCAGAAACCAATAAATAGTAACATTACACCGCCTTTCTTTGCCCATTTTCCTTCAGCTTTTATTGCCATCTGAACTTCGTGAGGAAGACCTAACAGCAGCTTTGGTCACCAGTAAAATGACAATTCTTAGTTAACCCAGGACTGAGTTGGTTAAGTCTAAACTCCTCAGCCCATAGTCTTTGGAAAAAAGCTGTCAATGGGGATTTTACCTCCTTCCCCTTGCCCACCACACACATTTTCAGAATGATAGTGGGCTCCTCTCAGTCCCTAATAGCTTGGCTCTGTACAAAGAGTAGTAAGTAACCTCCATGACTTCATGTAGGGTTAAGAAGAAGCCTGCTGCACCTTTTTTAAAAGATTTTATTTATTTGACAGAGATCACAAGTAGGCAAAGAGGCAGGCAGGGGCAGGGGGAGCAGGCTCCCCACTGAGCAGAGAGCCTGATGTGAGGCTCTGTCCCAGGACCCTGAGATGGTGACCTGAGCTAAAGGCAGAGGCTTAACCCACTGAGCCACCCAGGTGCCCCTCCATGCTGCACTTTTAACTTCACCAGGTGAGCCCAAGGAGACCTCTTTCTCCCAAGGGCTAATAAACTTAAATGCCTGGGGGCGTCCGGATGGCTGGTCGTTAAGCATCTACCTTCTGCTCAAGTCATGATCCCAGGGTTCTGGGTCGGAGCCCTGCATTGGGTTCCCCGTTTGGTGGGAAGCCTGCTTCTCCCTCTCCCCTGCTTGTGTTCCCTCTCTCGATCTGTCAAATAAATAAATAAAGTCTTTAAAAAAAAACAACTTAAATGCCTGAAGGTCAACATAAAATAAACTGCCTTAATTTCTGTACATTAACATATCAAAGATCAGGACAATTTTACCCTAGTCAAACCAGCTACATTTTTTGCTGGGCAAATCCTTTATTACGTATGGTTCGTAAAAACAAGCAATAGCTTAAAAGAACAATTTAAGCTTTTACATATTATAAATTCTGAGTTAAAGAAAGCTGTGTTCTTTGCCATAAGATTAAACAAGCTATAATTTGCAATTTGAAAGTATGTCTGCGTAGATTTAGAATCATTTTTAAAGCATGTGATTCTTAAGAGCCATTCTTCAATAAGATTAAACCATGCTGGAAACTGGCTCTCAGCAAACAAGAACAACAAAGTTTTATTTTTTTATTTTTTTTAACAAAGTTTAAAAATAGAAATTAGATTAATAGAAAATAAATTAAATGTACCCTACTAATTTTATTCCCTTTCAAAACTCCACTGATCGTCAGTGAAGGGATATAAAAATAAATTTTAAAATGTGAGAGAAGAGAGATGACAACAGTAAAATTTTGGAAGCTGCAAACCAGATGAATGAGTGTGACTCAACACACCAGAAAAGCCCGATTTATACTGCATAATTCACAAAAGGCACTGGAACAGGGCCAATGGAATTGGAAATGAAGAATGAAGTAAATCAAAGAGATTAAGTAAAAGCTATTTGAAAAACACCTCTAGAGGAACTGTACCTCTCACTCCAGAGAAGCATGGAGATATATTTCTGACCAAATAATACTATTCTCTGCACTGGGGTGTCCTCAGGTATACTAAATACACGAGAACCATACTGAAAACAGATATTAAATTTGTTGTATGTAATGCTGAATGTAAGGCCCCCATTTTTCTTCCATTTCTTAAGATTGAATAGGCAAATCCTCAGCGGACTGGAAGTTTCTTCTCTGGCAAGTCTGATCAGCCCAGGATCTTTGATTTCAGACATTCCCCAACAAAGGGTACACTCTGATCATCCTAACTGAAGCTCAGAGTCTATTAAGTTGCAACCATGTATACAAATCTTCTAAAAAGCTTTTTTTTTTTTTTTTACATTCCACTTGTAAAAATGGAAAAAGAAAAAAGATTTGGGAAGAAAGCTCAGAAGCAATCCAGACAAAAGCAGAAAAAGCAATTTGGAGAAAAACAGAAAATTGCCAAAAAGCTCAAAAAGAAAGAATTGTGCTGTTACATTGTATGTTTGCTATGTATAAACTACCAGTAAAGTGGGGAATTATGTAGGAATAAAATGGAAATAATATTTGTTCACATGTGATTTTTTTCCCCCTTAAGAAAGAGAAGCCAGAGAATCAGACTTAATGAACTTCAGCAAGAAATGAAAAGGACTCCATTTAGCTGCCATCCTGGAAGCAGGAGTCTTCCAAGTATATTTTTAAAAAATTTAAAATAAGCGTTTACAACCAGGGTTCCCACCCCAGAGAGGCATACCAGTTTTATGCAGCTTGACTGGTGGCAGGTTGAACCACCTACCCTGACCACTGACTAGCAGCCTTGTGGTTTAGATCTCTATTTCCATGTGTACCTCACTGTCTACCAGCCCTCCTCTTAACATTTTGCCAGCACATTTACACCAGTCTTTAAAAAGTTTTACTGAGGTATAATTGACATACAGTAGGTTAAAGTGTAAATCGATCTGATAAATTTGAGATGTGTGTACAGTTATAAAACTATCATCACAATCACAATAATAAACATCTCCATTATCCCCAAGGATTTCCTCCTGCCTTTTGATCCCTTCCTGTTCTCCAGTCCCTTGCTTCCCTTCCCAGGCTACTCTCTTATTTCTGAGCACTTTAAACATCTGTGGTAGTCTCCAGCTCTTCTACAAAATAAATGGCCTGTGATCTTCACAAGTATTAAGTTCATGAAAGTCAAGGAAACTTGAGGAATTGTTTCAGACTGAAGGCTAAAGAGACACGAAAACTAAATGCAACGTGTAATCTTGGATTGAACTTTCTGCTATAAAGGGCATCTTTGGGATGATTGCCAAAACATGAAGGGGTTGTGGATTTGATGTAGTAATGTAGCAGTATTAACACCCTGATTCTGATGGTTGTACTGTTTTGTAGGAAAATGTCATTGTTCACAGAAACTATACTCTTAAGTATATGTACCACCATACTGGAGGTACCTAAGCCACTGATACCTATAAGCACTTGAAATGTAGCTAACATGACACATTGAAATAATATTTTGGATATGAACAAAATATATTTAAAAATTTTTGTTTTATTTTTTAATATGGGCTACTAGAAAATGTAATATTACATAGGTGTCTTGGATTATATTTCTGTTGGATGGCACTGCAAAGTATTCACACTAATTTATCACGTTAGCAACTTACTCGATTCTCAAATTCTTAAGTATATTTCTTAAATTCTTGTCAGGAAATATGTTGCAACTGTTCTGCAAGATTGAAATTATTTCAAAATAATTTTAAAACATTTCAATACATTCAAAACAATTTCAAAAATAATTGTCAATAAAGGACAAAGTGTAAGTTTTCTTAGGTCATTGGGAAAATAGGAATAACAGAATTTTAAGGAAGGTTATACAAGACAGAGACATTTACTCTGGGCCTATCATGAACTAAATGCTTATGGTATTAGGAATTTTATGATTTAATCCCCACAACCATAACAAGTAATGGGAATTATTTTCTATGTTTAGAGTGTCATGGTGCCTTTAAGGAGCCACCTTTCCCTAGTAGCACTAACAAATTACACACAAAGCATACTCCACTTACTCCACTGGATGTTGCCTGCTTGTCACACATGTACCCGCTTAGGGGCTGTTCACTGGTCTCTTTACCACTCTTATTGCCCGTGCACCATTAGCTGTGAACAGACTTGACTCCCACACTCGGCTTCTACTCTTCAGCCTTTCTTAGGATAGCACCCGTCTAGATATGACTAGGCCTCTTTACAGTTCCTCCAAATGAGTCTGATCTTGCCTTGAGAGCAACATGGACAGTCTTCCTTTCAACAGTAAGGAAACTGAAGCTCATAAAGGTTAAGTAGCCTGTATAACATTATGCAGCTGAGATTCAAATCCAATTCACTCCACTCTGTATAAAAGAATGTACACCTACATAACTATCTTTGACAATTCATTTTCTCTCTCATTACCCCTTTTCCTTTATAGGACTTACACAATTCATAATTCTCTTGTTTGCTTATTATGTCTCCTATAGGAGATGTCAGTTCTGTGAGAGCAGGTATTTTATCTGACATTTCGTAGCTATGTCCCAGTACTTGGAACCTAAGTGCTCCATAAGTATTTACTGAATGAAAAAAAAAGTTATCATTTTTTCCCAATGTGTAAAATCTTTGATTCTTTTTGGGGGGCTACAGTACAGTTATTTACAAAGGTTTTTCTTTTTCTTTAGGTATGTTATGTATAAAAGTGGCTACTTCCCATAATAAATGAAAATGGCCAATTCTTTAAGAGGAGAAGTACTGAATCTTTATAAAAATGTAAGTAATTATGTTGCCAGTTTTATACATACGTTCCTGAGATACAGATCGTTTAGAAATGTATTAACCTATCTTTTTTAAGCTGCTGTATCTTGGAAGAGACTATCCAAAAGGAGCAGACTATTTTAAAAGGCGTCTGAAGAATGTTTTCCTAAAAAACAAAGATGTGAAGGACCCAGAGAAGATCAAAGAACTTATTGGACGGGGTGAATTTGTAATGAAAGAGCTAGAAGCCTTATACTTCCTTAGGAAATACAGAGCGATGAAACAACGCTATTATTCAGATATCAACAAAACTAACTGATCTATATTACTATAATTTGACTGGAATTCAGTGCCAGCTCTTTATGTACACCAGATATGATAAAAGTAACTGCAACTTAAAATGGCAAGATAATACACATTATGTAAAAAATACCTGAGCTGCCTTAATGAACTAAAATAAGCAACTTTGGTTCACAGAGCTTTATCAGCAACCCTTTGTTAATTTTTATACAAAATCAGCAATATAGCCAACTACCAATTAAAAATTAATGAGTACCCAATTTTGAATGTACTTAAAATAATTTCAATTTACTAAGTTTTTTTTACCTATTACTCTTAGCCCCCGTTCTCCATTTTACTGACAAGAGAATGCCATTTAATGCATTTAACTAAGCAAAATAATTTCTTGCCCATTAGTTTCCTATAACTTTTGAAGGAGTACCACCTTATTTTTGAACATATTTGGTACATTAACAGCACACATTCAAGGTTCACTGCAAAACAAATAGCACATGGTAATGATTTAAGTGCAGTTAGAGAAATAATATGTATGGAGTACGATTATTTCTGATCTTGAAGTAGGCTGCCAGTAACTGGCATGATATACATACCTATTTAATAACTTCTGCTATTGGGGCACCTGGGTGGGTCAGTGGGTTAAGCCTCTGCCTTCGGCACAGATCGTGATCTCTGGGCCTAGGATCAAGCCCCGTGTCGGGCTCTCTGCTCAGCGGGGAGCCTGCTTTCCCCTCTCTCTCTGCCTACTTGTGATCTCTTTCTCTCTCAAATAAATAAATAAATAATCTTAAAAAAAAACACAACAAAAACTTCTGTTACTGATTTTGCTGCTGGCTCCCTTTCAGTCTTGAAACAAATCACCTCCTGTGTATCAATTACCCTTACTGATAAGAAGTAATAAATAAAAATATTCTGTTCTTTCATCATAAAGGCAGATCTGTTTTACATCTACTTCTAAATAAGTTAACACAGTAATGGACCTAAATCTAACATGGTTTTAAGCAAACACTTAAACCTGTAAAATAATGTTCACAGCACCTTTCACAAATAATAAAGAATATATCTAACACATAAGCTGCGAAAGATTCACTAATATAGTGTGGCTTATAAACTATTCCGTATCAACTGTGGGGCAAACATTTCAAATTTCTGTCAAGAAGTACACATAATCATAGTCACCATAACTATTTTTATTACATTACAATAATTAGGAGCAGTACAGTTCATGACAAAAATATTACAAATTTCAGATCACTTCACAGCACATACTCCTATAAACATTTAAAAGTTAATTTTAATTAAAAGAGTGGTCATTTTTAAATTTAATGTTTGATATGACCAACATTCCTAGGTCAGCGCAACCGAATGATGGAAAACAACTGGATCACACTGCATATGTCCCACAAAAAAAAGCACAATGTACAAAATGTGCATGTTTCAGTTTACACTATACAAAAATAGTTAAAATACATTCCAGGTAAACATGTTACATTAAGAAATAGTACTAGTAAGAAATTGGCACTCAAAGGAAAAATGCAAAAGTATTTTCAACATGAAAACACAAGACAGTGGAATTGGAAACTTTTGGATAAAACATTACATAACCCATTTAGCACTATGGGGAGGGGGACCCTTTGTAATGGACATTTCTGCAAGTAGGAACTTTGTTCCTAAATTCATCTAAATTGCCTATCATCATCCCAAACAGGCACTTAAAACTATTAAACTAAAACAATTATTAATCTTGTTATGACTATTCTTCAAGAACTGATGTAAATATATCTTTAGGAAGAAATAATTTTCATTTTCTGAAGGAATTTACAGCTACCAGTTGTATGCTGTTCAATTTTTCAATGCAGATTTCATGCTACCCAATACTAACACAGAAGTTATTAAATGTAAAATTCAGTTTTAAAGTAACTGATGGTTTTTTAAACACCATTAATATAGTTATCAAGAAATTACTTTTTAACAATGGAAATGACAGTTTTTATTGCCTACCCAAAACAATGTGTATTGTTTGGAAAAATATGGTTAGAAGAGAAAAGTCACTGAACACAAATGAGATGAACTTGTGCAAACTGCAACTGAACATGCCTCACAAAGTTTCTATATATATATTAGGACAAAATTGTGCAATGGTGGCAAAGACTTTGATAACCTATTAAGTTAGGTTCTAAATTCCTATGCAGTGTGACTCAGTTAAAATAGAGCCTAGAATTCCTAATTGGGAATATTCACTCAAATTATACTACATACTTCTGCTACATTCTTCCACAAACATGTTAATGTCTAAGACTATGTAATTTAGCAATTTTTCAACTCCAAGGGTTTTTTATCTTTAAGGCCGTAATAATTACATAATATTTCTTTCTAGGATTATCGCTCCCCTTTTAAAATCTCTACAAAAACAAACCTTTTGTCAAACCATTCAAAATTCACATAATAAAGGATAATTACCACTGCCTAAAAAAGCTGCCCAGCTACATCAAAAAATTGAAGAGTCCTAAAAATCCCTCAGTTATGCACTGCAATTCCTGAAGTATGGCCATTTCTTTCTCTTGTGTAGAAACAAGAGTAAGTACTATATAAAGTCTTAACACCCTATCTAGATAATGATCCATAAACCTGTAGTTTAGCATAGCATTTCAGAAACTGGACTGATTTTTACACAGAAATTTCCTTTTCTGTGAATTAGTTCAGGCATCTGTTTATTCATACCCAGATAAATAAAACTATTTTTGAATTCAATATTTAAGTCTTTTAATTATGATACAGAGACCAACTAGAATATTACACACTTGGGAATTTTAATGTTATCATCTGACATATGATTTAATGTGTACTACAACTGTCCCAAGAAAATCACATAATTATCCCAAATAAAAAACATTAAAGTTTACTCCTTTAAGATAATGAAGTAAAGTGATTTATATAAAGTAGCTTGATTAAACAGCTTTATTGGAATCAGAGCAAAACAATTATTTTAGAACTGGAAGAAACCTTAGAGACCATATCACTTCTTTGCAAAACTAATATATGCATTATGTTATCTCTAGGTCATGTGCCAAATGCCTCATTAAGATATTACAGACTGCTCTCTAAAATATCAGCACTACTTAAGGATAGGGATTATGTCCCTTATTGGGAATACCGTAATATCCCCAGTGCCTTATGTAGTACCTGGCATCCAATAGGCACTCAAATATTGGGTGGACAAATGAATTCCACTAAAAAGTAAGCTTTATGAATTAAGTTTTAAAGTATTTTTCATTGTAAGAAGATTTTACTTACTAAAATAATGGACTGTATCACTGTTTCCAGGGCTAGTCCTAGTTTTAGATTATCCAATGAAATCCTTCAGTATTTATGAATTAAATTCTACTGGATAAGGTCTGTCTATTCATAGCAGGTATGAAAATTCCTACTTTTCCTACTTAGTCACTAGTGGACCAGGTAGCAACGAGATGATGTTCAAAGGATCAAAATTAAATTGCTACCACCTGAAAATTAGCTATTAGGTCAAACCCTACTACAGTATCTGTCAGATTATGTGGAGCCTGACTAATGTGACTTGATGGGAAGCCTTCGTGGAGATATCTAAAGCAGCAATAAATCTTTGAGGTTAGGGGAATTAGAAGTATTAAAAGAAAAAGCCTCAAGTCATGGGGCATATAGAAGGGTAGGCAGGCAAGATGACACTAATATAGGAGTACTGCTACTGGAGAACAGATACTCAAAAATAAACTTCACCTCTTGCACAACTTTGTCTAAGACTGGTGCTGAAACACAGGTAACACAGGTAAAAAGTTACAGATTGTGCTGACACTGACAAATAGGTATATCCTTATGTAAACTGAATGTAAATCACATAGTTGTAATGCTAGCTATAGCCTTTGAGATGACTTATTTTAACATGAAGAAATGGATAGCAAGTGATTTGCCCAAAACTGAAGTTGTAAAAGACATATAACTAGAGTCTAAATCACCTTCCTCCTAGTCCAGTGATATTTTCACCTCAACACACCATTTCACTTCAGATATTTAAAAATACATTTTAAACTCACTGAAAGAATCACTGTTATTAATTTATTATTTAAGCATTAGTTATTCTTAAATATGGACCATACTTGTAAAGTATGTATGAAATATTACTTTAGCCAGTGTTGAGAACTAACCAATACTAAAGATTTGGAAACTTTTTTTCACTTCATTGTTTAAAAAAATTAAAGTCTTGCCACCCCCTACCCCAAAATCTTATTTGAAATAATGCTTTTTAAAAAATTCTATTGTGGTTGTTTGTTTGTTTGTTTTTTAAACAAAAGTGATGTTCCTGATAGGAACCTCACCACATAGTGAGGATGCATCTTACCAAACTCTCCTCGTCCCCACTTTTCACTACCCAACGCACGGCAACACTGGGGACCACAGGGATGCAGTCCATACCATGAGACTCTTCATGAAGCTCAAAGGTTCACACAAGGCCTGGCCTTGCAACCTTGGTCTCTTTTACATCTACCAAAGCTAATTGGCCCAAATAATCTTTAATGTCACTACCAGAGTTAAAACTATTTTCTAAGACCGAAGATCAAGAAAAGATTTAAAGTTATGCTAAGAAAGAGCAATCTGACACAGGGAGACTATATTTAATTCCTATGGGAATTTTTTATACATGTTAAAATTTTTTCAATTAATACAAAAATTTAGTAGCATGTAAATATAGCCCCAAAATGGTTGCTATAATCCTCATTACATACTGGGTCTGCCTTAATAGGAAAAGCTATTCAGAGTATTAGAGGAATTTATCTAATATGGAAAGTAAATGCCTTTTAATATTTTCCATTGCCTTGTATTTTTTTTCCATTTTTTCCCTTTTTATAGAAAAAATATATTTTTGGGAGTGTGACTATGACAAATAGCAGTGAAAAGATGGAGAAAACCTTTGTGAACAGTGTAACTTTACATTCATTAAGGGTGACTGAAACTATAGGACATTATACCTGTAAGATGAATCTATAAGAAGTCCATAAATTCATGTTCCCTCAATGTTTCAGTAAAACTCATTATGAAATCTCAACTGAAGTTATAATTAGTAATTAATCCATGTATGTGACTAGATAAAACACAGAATAGGGATGATTCAAAAGCTTCATTAATTTGTTTCACACCAAAGTTCACAATTGGTAAGAAAAATAGGAAGTAATCAACTGCATGCACCAAAAACCCCAAGACAGAAATCTCAGGTATTCAGTTTCTTTTTCACAGGCATTGCTAGTTCAAAAACCAAAACTCAGGGAATACTGGCACTTAGAGGAAGAAAAAGTTTCCACTGTCATTTTAAAATAAGCATTCAAGATAAAAGCTAATAGTTTGGATGGAGCAGAAAATTAGGTAATGCTAAAACAAATGCTAATAATTTAGTGTAATGTACAAAAATTACCACTTTTACTTAAGTATGCCTTAAGAAAAAAGTACAAATTGTATTTACATAATTATACACTTTGTCTTTGACTTCTTTTTCTTCTTTTTACCATCTTTGCTCATCTTTTCTTTATGTTTTCGAATTTCTCGAACTAATGTATAGAAGGCATCATCAACACCCTGAAACACATAACAAGTATTAAAATGTGGGTATATATGATGGGTTGAGGTATATAGATAACAGAAAGGACTATGACTACCAGAAACTAATACTGATAAAGAATAAGGACACTTTACAACTCTCTTTAGGCAACTGAATATGTATCAGACTTTTAGGATTCTTATAATGTCTTCTTCCTGACTATTTCATCAATATCATAAATAGGAATACTAATTCTCACAAAAGGCAAGGAAAATCAATGTACACAATCTTACATAAGCTGAACAAATAACTTTTCCCCAGAACTTACTTTGCTACTCATTTGTCCATATTGGCACCCTTGGTCACCAAAGTCCAAATGCATTTGTGTGTTTTTCTATGTGTAAATATACATTTACACTTAATTATCCCAGAGTTTCCAGATATTAGATATAAGCCATGCAAGTATATATTACTTTCATAAATATTCAGTAACAATATTTGAGCTCTGGGTTCAATACTTACTTAAATCCATTAGATGTAAATAATCCCCAGGAAGTAAACAGTATTCAAATATCCTTTCAGTTTTCAAATAATATATATTAAGGCATTAGTTTCAACTCATATACTTAACATACTGAAACTTCAAGTGGCTCCAAAGATAAGACACAATAGTTTGAAAAATATAATATGTTGGATTTGTAGAGAAATGAGCTAAATCATTTAAATGATGGTGTAGTCACCAATTTGGAGAAGATTCTTTTTACTTATTATTATAGTTTCTGTTTAATACATTATGTATATATCCAGGAGTTTGCCATATAAAGCCAAATGCTATTTCTTCCAAGAAATTTCCATTTGGTTATTTTGGTACATCTAATCATGATCAAAGCAAGGTATATAAATATGTAATGGTTGAAAGTGATTTCAAGTCAGAATAATTTTTGACCTAATAATTTTCAGGTGGAAAATGGCACTCTGAAAGTGGTAACAGAACAGGAGATTTTAACCCTGCAATGCTGAAATTATACAAGATTATAAAAGTCAATTCCTGTCATGACCCCATTAAAAAGCAGATTAAATATAAAAGCAAAAAAAAAAAAAAAAGGAGAAAACAAAAAATTTAAAAAGTATGATCCTCTATGTATTTTAAAATCTGTTCTACAGAATAGTAATTATTCTTTTTTTTTATTTTTTAATAAACATATAATCAATTTTTATCTCCAGGGGGACAGGTCTGTGAATCGCCAGGTTTACACACTTCACAGCACTCACCACAGAATAGTAATGATGCTTTCAAACAGAGACACTAGAGGGAGTCCTAAGAACAAATACCCAGTAAATTAGGTTGTCTAGATTAAGCCACTTTAAGAACAATGAAAATTGGGTTTTTACTCATTTCAACCACTTCTGTTGAATATTCATATAAATACATTCATTAAGTTATATTACACTGAACATAATTTAAAAATTTAACAGTGATATAGGATTTCTCATTTACTGTGCTGCTAAGATAATTTACAATTAATATTTCAATATAATAAAATTAATTCAGGGCATTTTCATTCAAGTTACATTTAACTAATTTTCACAACAGATCTAAAAATCAGAACAACATTATCAATATTTCTAAAGAAACACACAGTAGGAATGACATGCTTGCTTAGGTTTAAATAAACAGTTGTAGAGGTGCTGGGTGGCTCAGTTGGTTAAGCGACCAATTCTTGATTCTGGCTCAGGTCATGATCTCTGCTGGCAAGATCAAGCCCCATTACCGGCTCTGTGCTGAGACCAGAGTATGCTTGAGATTCTCTCCCTCTGCCCTTCCCCAGCATGCCCCTGCGCACCCACGTGCTCGCTCTCTCTCACTAAGGGGTGCCTGGATGGCTCAGTCAGTTAAGCATCCAACTCTTGATTTCAGCTCAGGCCATCATCTCTTGGGGTCCCAGAAATGAGTCCCACATTGAGCTCTCCTCTCAGCAGGGAGTCTACCTGAGGATTTCTCTCCCTCCCACTGCCCCTCTCCCTCAAAATAGATCTTGAAAAAAAAAAAAAGCTTTTAATAAGTAAATAAATAGTTCTAGGATAAAAACCAGAATTTTTGTGTAAAGTCTAGTGAAAAAAGTCCCCAATAAAACACCCAACCTGCACTCACTGATGTTCTCCACTTTCTGATATTCATTACTGACACACACCTGCCTTTCCTTTACCAGAAGGAGAGAGGAAAAGTGATAAAATATAATTTTCAGCAATACAATCAAGACTTAATATAGAAAAACCTTCATGCTAGCCCTTTAATATATAAAAAGGAGAAACTTCTACTGGTATAATAAAGAATACTTATTTTATAGCTCAGCAACCCAACTAATTTATAATAAAAAATCCTTAGAATGGTAATGGAATCTTAAAAGAGGATCTAGTCCAACTCCCCCACCCTTCACAAATTTCCTTTGATCCCACACACAAGCTTATGTAGTCTATTCCACTTCAACTGTTTTTATAATAAAGAAAAATGTCAATGATACTAAAATAGTGAAGCAGATAAAATGAAAAACCATGATACGGATATAGAGAAGACACATTCTAAGGTGAAAACAAGATAAAAGTGTTTAGGAGACAATGAAAACAGAATTGTTAACATTACCTCCTTTCACTAAGATTTTGACAAATACTTTAGGTTAATATTGCATTCTTTCTTAATACTGAACTCTTTTTTATGTAACTTATTAAAATTAAACAATTTAAAGGCACGTGGGTGGCTCAGTGGGTTAAGCCTCTGCCTTCAGTTCAGGTCATGATCTCAGGGTCCTGGGATTGAGCCTCGCATCGGGCTCTCTGCTCAGCGGGGAGCCTGCTTCCCCCTCTCCCTCTGCCTGCCTGTCTACTTGTGATCTCTGTCAAATAAATAAATAAAATCTTTTAAAAAAATTAAACAATTTCAATGATTAGGGATAGGTTATAATTAGTAAAAATAGGGCACTGAATTCCTTTTTTCCATATGGGAAATAGTAATTTTCATATACACATGAAAGACAAAAACATTATCCCAGTAATTTTGCTGAAACCCAGCCATTTTAGAACTAAGAAAAACTAATTGGTATATATTTATTACTGTGAAAATAATTTTGAAAAACTACTTTTATTTAAAATTTTAAGTATTACCAAGTGAACTTTTTGATTTAAATGCTATCCAGGGGGCGCCTGGGTGGCTCAGTGGGTTAAAGCCTCTGCCTTCTGCTCGGGTCATGGTCTCAGGGTCCTGGGATCGAGCCCCACATCGGGCTCTCTGCTCAGTGGGGAGCCTGCTTCCCTTCCTCTCTCTCTGCCTGCCTCTCTGCCTACTTGTGATCTCTGTCTGTCAAGTGAATAAATAAAATCTTTTAAAAAAAAAATGCTATCCAGGCCCAGTGAAGAAACAAGGATTCAATTCATCATACCCACCAATTATTTGACATTCGCACTACATAGTCACAAATAAGAAATCTTAGAAAACTATGTGCTTCTACCTTTGTTTTTTAAAAAAGTTAAAGTGCAAAACTTACTTTATTCTAAATCATTGTACTTTAAAAATCACCTACTAGTAAGACAATAGGAGGAGAAAACTAAAAAAAATCCACCACCTAAATCTTGTCATGGCTACTATTAAAAAAAGTTTAACTTTTCAAATTGCATTGTAATATTAAATTTTACCAGAACTTCTAAATTAAGATATTGCTCTATACAATGATACTCAAAAAATATTAAGAGTTCATAAATCTCAATAAAAATTAATGCCAGTCATGCTTTATTTATTCTTCTGAGGTTAGCTGACTAGTATAGCATTTGTCTTTTGGGACTGAATCTATTATTCAGTACATTTTATGCTTTTGGGAGATACACTGATTACTTTAGACCTTAAATCCACATAATAAAAACTACTGAGTGAAATCTTTTCTGAGCAAGACCAAATTTAATATGAGTTGGTTGAGAAAGGAATAATGGGGCACCTGGGTGGCTCAGTCAGTGAAGAGTTAAGAATCAGTTAAGAGTCCAACTCTTGGTTTGAGCTCAGGTCATGATCTCAGGGTCATGAGATGGAGCCCCATGTCACGCTTCCATGCTCAGCGTAAAGTCTCTCTCTCCCACCAAAGTGCACGTACACACTCTCTAAAATAAATAAATCTTAAAAAGGAAACTGAGAATTCCACTCAATAAATTCAAATGGGCAGCTACCATGTGCCAGGTAGCACATGTTAGGCCATTGTCACACAAAGATCGAAACTACATGATTCTGGCTATGATTCTACTGTATAGGAATCAAACATAAAAGAGATTATTTCAATTTAACATGGCAAGCATATAACACTTAAGAACAGTATATTGGGAGTACACAGGAAGGGCACTATGCCTAGTCTAAGGCTATAAAGATTCTTGGAGAATAAAGAATCATGAAAAAAATATTAGCTAATTATTAAGACTATGGATAAAGGTACTGGCATTCCAACCAAGAGCAACAGCCAAGACTCAAGGGAAGGCAAGAAATAACATGGTGTTATTTATGTAAGAACCAAACCAAACCAAACAACAAACCCATCAACAAAAGAAAACTTCAAGGACTTTTTAGGGATAAGACCAAAGGCTAGAAGGGCAGGAAGATGTTAAAAAGAAGAGATATATAACATACTATGAAGTTTGAGATTTTATTCCATAGGTAATAGGAAGTTAGTGACTGGACGTAAAGAAAAGGGAATGACATTTCTTTTAACTATCTCTCCAGCTGCACTGTGAAAAAGGCAGCAACAGGTAAAACAAGTAAGAAGATATAACAGTCCCAGCAAGAAATGATAGGAACCTGAACTAACAATGTGATAAAAGTCAAAATGTAACATCAAAGGAACTTGTGGTTGCCTCCAAATGGGAATGCAAAAGAGGGAAGTCAGAGTCATCCCAAGACTTCCAGGTTTCTTGGGTAAAAAAATGATGCTGATGCCACTGAGTTAGAGAACACAGGCAGAACAAGTATTTGCTTGCAGAATGTCCAAAAGAAAGAATACATTGTAAGAGTGGGCCCTTCCCCACCTTCTGGACCGTTCAACCTTACTACTACTCTACGCAGTTTCCTTTCTTTTTTTTTCTACACCCGATGACAAATGTAGTCTACAGCTATCAAAACTGCAATTATAATTAATACACATTAGATTAAAAATAAATGAACTAATTATGGAAACAAACTACCAATTTCTTATCTTTTAATACAGAAACCCACACCTAAGTAGTTAAAGTGGCTGCTACTTTGTTACCTTCGAAAGACATCTGCTTTCTGCCAAAATTAATATGCTGAACTTACCAGATTACATTACAATGCATTTTTTAATTTTCACACAGCCAGGAGTCTTTTCTTCTTTGTTGATTTTTTTCAATCTGTATTGTCGGATCTCTCTCACCAATGTATAAAAAGCATCCTCCACTCTCTGCATTGTAAAACACAACTTCTTTAAAGTCTGTTTCATTGGTAATGGTAATTTATTGGGACAGCCTTGTGTAAGAAGTTTGAAATTGTGACCTTTACTTGAGAATTTCTTTTTAAAACAGACATCAGGTTGTTTGAATAAAACTGGGGATGAAGCTTTAAAATATGGGCTTGAATCCTGGTTTGCTCTTTAAAATCATTTCTTATAATGGAATTAGAATTTTTAAAAAATTTTAATTAGCAATTAGGGGAAATTATGAAAAACCTAAGCACATATATTAGCATCTGTGGATCAATTAATGCAAACATTTTAGTTTGTTAATCATGGAATTAATCAAAGCTTAACATGAAGTTAGATTTAAATTATTTGATTTTAAAAAAATAAGCAGCCCTACCTCTCCCACCCTGCCCTACCTGGGGAATGAGGAGAAAAACGGTACAAAAGGGATGTTTAAAGTTAAAACACACATACACACACACACACACACACACACACACTACCTCAAAATAAAGTTGGGTCAAGAGACTGAATCTTGAGTTCTATATTCAATTAAAACACGGTCTAGCCAATTTTTAGAGCCCACAAGTGGAGCTGAGACTGGAAGGGATTTTTGTGGGTAGACAGCTATATTACTTAAATAAAAATGCTACATGAGGGCTATTTATCATAATATGAAAACACCATGAATTGTTTAAAAGTACACACACAAAGTAGTAGTAATGCATTTTGTTTTCTTATTTGAAAGAAGTCTTAAAAATAATTTTTAGAACAGGATCCAATTACAATGGCTTCATACCTTCTATTCTAATTTAAATACTCTAAAGGGAGGAAAGGGACATTTGCTTAATGCCATAGTAAGAAAGCTATGATGACAAACACAATCATATATGGCCATATGGAGATGAAGTTTTTAATGTCTTTTCCATTCCAGAAAAGTAAGCAGCAGCCAAAGGGGACATCGTAGTCAGTTAACTGTGCTCCTAGTTTGTCTAAGGAAACATACCACCAAAAGTTGAAGCTTACATCTAAAGATAAATACACACAAATATTAATCTACATGTACTGATTAATTTCAAAGATTAATAATTGTGTTTATTCTTCTAAAAGAAAATGTAAGTATTTAGAAAGGCTGGTATATTTTATTGTACATTTAATTTTAAGCCTAATCTGTTTTTAATTTTTAAAATGTATTACTTACTATGGGAATTGGCATATTTTAACTCTCTGGGATTGGTAACATCAGTCCTTTTATGAACCAAATGTGACAAAATGGACCCAGTACCTAGGAAAACTAATATATATAAAAAATATGATTTGTAGTTTTAAATTTAATCAGGCACAGAGAATTGGCCATTTAAATTATACTAAGAACTGCTTCAGTAGAGTTCAGTAGCTTACCTTTGAAGTAAAACTTTAAAATTCATAAAATTAAGTTTCAGTTAATAGGCATTTAAGTATGTTGTTTATATGTTAAAATGTACATCTCAAGTTATTTATAACCACCCAGTGATATATTTCTATTTGGCTATCTAATAAAAAATCATAATAGCCCCCAAAAAATCTACATCTCTTTTTTAATGGAGTCAATTTACTCAACTAGCTAGCCAGCTAGCTAAGTCAACTACAAAATAAAGATTTCTAACCATTTTCTGAAATTATTAAATACATTGGTACTTCAAATTATATACCCACTTGTGCCTGTATACAAATTTTTAGCATTTTGTATTTGTCATTCTCAAGAGGAAAGGGTTTATTTTTACTTTTAAGTCCTTAAAAAATTAGATATTAGAAATTCTCATTACATAAGATAAATAATTTAATGCATTAAATGACTCCTGTGAAACATGTAAGATGTAAAGTATGAGCTGGCATTTAAGATATTAAGATATTAATAAGATAAATGACTCTCTTTCAATTAAAAAAATCAATGCAAGAAATTAAAAAATATATATATACACACACACTTATATGTGTATACACACACACACAAATAAAACAAACCAGGTAAAAGCTCATATTTTTTAAGATTGTAAACTCTTATTCCTATTTTTAAAAAAGTTACAAGGTCAGTAAGAGAAGTAGTAAAACACGCTAGGGGCAGAGGACAGGGTTTTGGTCCTCCACCAATTTAGGAGAAGCAAATTTTGATTGTAATTTGTTTCTAAAATCAGTTTGAATGTGTCTACTTTTTAAGTGTTGTGCGCATCCCCATCACCAGTACAGAATATATGATTTTTGTTTCCAGCAATGCAGAGAGAGAACTAGAGGCCAATAATTAAAAAGAAGCGATTACTACCCACCACCAAGAATTCAGCTTTAGGACCTGAGTGGCTAAGATATTTAACACTGAGAAATAGTTCTTCCAGAGTGACTCTGGTCATTTCTTATTTCTACTAAGAGAAAATTATATTAGATTTTAATGAGTCAGTTATTTACTATATTTTCTCAGACTTAAATTACTTCTCATTTCTTGATAATATGCTTTAAAAGTCACACGACATCAAGAGAACATTATTTATCCTTGTTTGTACCTTAAGCCAATGGCACTACACCAAAGAACACTGGTTTCATACTCTAAAATGTGTAGGTAATTTTTGAAGACAAGGTATAGCTAAAACAGGTTTTCAATACCCTCTTAGCCAGCTGATGAGCTCTTAACTGGCACTCAATGATTTATTCTTGAGAATATGGCTTATTGCCACATAAATTCATTTTCAAATATCACTTACTAAATTTTCGGAACAACTGAAAATATGTAGGAACAAAAGTGTACAAGTTCATATGTGTAAACTGTTTTTAAGTCAAGAGATCTGACAATAATTTCAGCTCAGCTATTATCTGAAAACACACTTATGAGACTAAGGAAATAGGGCATTCCATACCAGAAAAGAAATGGTCAACAAATAGCACCATACATTCTGGTGCCTATAAGGCTTTTACTAAACAATTTCACTCTAAACGAGTTCCTACGGAGAAGCTTATTACAAAAAAAATTCTTGAAAACACTTTCAAGGAAGTAACACTTCAAATACCCTCCATATAGGCAGATACAAGACTACTAGCCTTTTCTTGGGAGACAGGAATGGGAGATACTAGATGCATTCTTTAAAAGAATTCTGTATTGATGAATTTCTCAAGAAACCTTGCCAAACCACAGCTCATGTCAGGTACACTGAACTGTAGCACTACCGCTAACTTGGGAGGTCATGCTTGCCGCACACAGCAGGTGCTCAGTTACTGTTTTATTTTTAACTCATAAAAAAGCTAAAGTTCAAAATATTTATCTCCTGTACATAAACTCAACTACTAACCAACAGAAATATGGCACATAAGGAGGTTTTTTAATTTGGTTTGCTTCAAAACAATGTAATAGAGGTCTTCTAACACCTAATTTTAAGTATCTAGAAATTAACAAAAACCAGGAAATTAACCACTTAAACATTTTTAAATTTGTAAAACTAATTTTCACATAATGCTCAAACTGAGACCTCCAGAAAGTAAAAAAGCTGAATTAGGAGTAGCAGATACACTTAGAATTCTGCTTCTGTCATCCACTTTCCTGAACCCTCCCCAATTCTGATTTTAGCAGACTGGAAAACACACAGCTGATTACCATGGTATCAATGTTTTGGTTTCAATACTCTTTGCCAACAGTGCATGCACTGCCCAATGAGGCCAGAAAAATCTGGCAATTACTAAACTACCCAGATAAATGTGAAGTAGGTAAGGTCTTTATATACTTGGAACATAGGGGCCACATAAAGCATACTAGCAGAAAATAAAAATTACTCTGGCTTTTCAGATGTGGACTAAAATACTGTAAAAAGTATGTAATTTCACTATGTTCTAGCCCATATAATGGGCTTTTTAAAATCACAAAGTAATTTCATAAAATATATATTCTGCAAACCTAGCTTAAAAAGTGCTAGAGTAAAACTACTATTTCTCTTTCATAGAATATGTAACTTTCATTTTAAAATTACTACTGTTAGCCTGTAAAATTTAAGTCTAAAGTCTGACCTAACTTCTAGCTTCCAATCAAACAGTAAAGTTCCCCAGAGAATCAGGGATCAGCACACTACAGCCCACAGGCCAAATGTAGCCACAGCCTATTTTTTTGTATTGGCCAAAAGCGAAGACTGATTTTTGCATTTTTAAAGGATTATAAGGAAAAAAAAAAAAAACTGCAACAGATACCACTTGTGGTCCCCAAAGTTTGGGCTCAGTCAGTTAAGCATCTGCCTTAGGCTCAGGTCATGATGGGACTGAGTCCCGCATCCAGTTCCTTGCTCAGCGGGAAGCCTGCTTCTACCTCTCCCTCTGCCTTCTGCTCCCCCTACTAGTGTGCTGTCAAATAAATAAATAAAATCTTAATTAAAAAAAAAATAAACCACTTACTGTCTGGTCCTTCTAAATGAATTTTTTTCCCTACCAACCTTAATATAAGTAATTCTTTTTGGTGTTTCGGTTTTAAGTTCATGCTCCAGACTAAAACTTAGGGTATGAAACAAGTAACTGCTGATAAAATTCAACAAGAGTATGCATATTTAGTTTTGCTCAAAAAACAAATAAATAATAGCAGATAAGTAACAAAATACTCTGCAGAAAACAGGGCTTCAAATTTTCACAAAAACTGGAAATGTAAAATTTATGAAAATTTATATTAATCATAATCTCCACAATTATTTTGAACAGCTCTTTAAAGTCTTCCAAAAGCATGCAAATATCAAATTAATTTCAACAGAAGATGAATAAACTTTTGAAAGGCAAATCAACAAGTCCATGAAATAAAAAGAAATCAAAGATCAGAAACTACAATATCTAAGTTATAGTTTAGCAACATAAATTATATAAGGATATAAATAAAATAGGTTTTAAGAAAAGCTGATCATTAGAAGAAATAAAGTACTACAAGTATTCCTTTACATTACTCTATATTTTAATTAGATGATTTACATAAATGTCTACAAAGCAATTTTAAATTAATCCACTTCCATATTATACATACTACATTTATTTTCCCTACCCTCCTCCAAAACTGTATAAAACCTACAAAATCTACTTTAAAAGGAATCCAGGTAATCTTCTGATTATTATGAATGCTATGGTATATTAAAGCATTAATGTCAAACACTGAATAAACTAGTACTTCTTAGATAGTAACTATACAAGAAAGAAGACACAGCTATTTCAGGCTCTTCAACAGAGGGCAACATTGTCAGAATAACAGACAACTCCTTTTTACTGTCTTCTTTTGTCTTTCTACCCCAAGTATGGTCCATGTACCAAAATCAGCAAGCATCACCTGAGAGCCTGTTAAAAATGCAGGATCAGGTCCCAACCTGAACCCTCTGACTAGAATCTGGATTTGAATAAGAAGCCTAGTCCATATATTAAGTATAAGAAGCCCTGTTCTATTTGCAACCCTTTACTACATTAGGCAAAATCTCAGTTTTCTTTCCCTTTTTTTTAAAATAAAATGTAAACTAAAATATTAAATAATGTCTAAAAAGTATCTTTTAAAAGTTACAAATAATGCAAATTAATAAAATGTTAATGGTATGATTTAGTAGTAGGCAATATGTTGACAAATGTTTTTGATAACATTCCTTGTATTTTATATTAAAGTTATAAATATTGTAATCATGTTTTCTGAGTACCTCTTCTATAAGGGAAATCAAGAAGTCTGGTTATACAAGACAAGCAAGAAGAAGATAAAACCCAAACTTTCCCCAGTCTCTTGGACCTGAGAATGGATTTGAATGAAATCTTAATTCCTCTAAAGTAAAGTGAAGTACTGTATACCAACTTCTTTCTTTAACCTATAAATCAGGTTTTAGAATGAGATACTTATACTATAATCAAACTACAGAAATTCAGCTTTTAATCCCTCCAAAAGGACTTAAAATAGGATTCATTGTTTCTTCGGTGTGTGTCAAATTTGTACAATCAGGAAGCAGTGCGTACAATCTTCTACTGGGGAAACAGACATATACATTAGCTGAATGATGGTTTACTTTAAAATTTTTACCTCTTTATAAATTCAGTGAAAGTTACAGGATACCTGTTTTTATAAGTTTAAACATGTAGTGAGTTGTTCACCAATTTTCTTACCTCCTAGCATTACAGAAGTTAAATTCCACAAAACTGGTTTTCTGGGTTCATAGGTACATGTAACTAGCAAAGTCCAAAATAAATGTTCATCTTGTATGGAACATAAATTGATCAATTTCTTAGTGTATGAAAATTATATTCTATCATATCATTATGTATTCCTTTCTAGAATTTTTTCTATATGTTAAACTCTTGTTTCATACAAATAACATCAACTGAAATTGTTTTACCTAGAAAAAAAAGTTGCTTTTAAAAATAAAGATAATTTTTAGGGGCGCCTGGGTGGCTCAGTGGGTTAAGCCGCTGCCTTCGGCTCAGGTCATGATCTCAGGATCCTGGGATCGAGTCCCGCATCGGGCTCTCTGCTCAGCAGGAAGCCTGCTTCCCTCTCTCTCTCTCTCTCTGCCTTCCTCTCTGTCTACTGTGATCTCTGCCAAATAAATAAATAAAAAATCTTAAAAAATAATAATAATTTTTAAACAAAATTCAGAGTTAATCTGGCATTAATTTTTGTCAGAACACAGTAAATGAATAACTGAGAATTTCTATTTGCTTTCTAAATATCCTTTTGCTTTAATGAAAATTTTCTCCAAAAATAAATATATCTTTCTTTAAAAAAAATTCTACCAAAAGGGGTGGGGGATGGGGTGGCTTGGTGACAGACACTGGGGAGGATATGTGTTGTGGTGAGAGCTGTGAATTGTGTTCAGAATGATGAATCACAGACCTATACCCCTGAAACAAATAATATATGTCAATAAAAATTTTTTTTAAAAAATTCTACCAACATAGAATTCTTCAAATACAACAAAACTTAATCTAGAAACACATGACATAATACTCTTCAAAACACTTCTAAAATAGGAAATCAGTATTTGTTCCCCTGTTCTTTGACCTTATAAATGTAACAGTTAAAAAAAAAAAATCCCTACATTTCTTGAATGCTTAATGTAAGATATGCAGAGCTGAAGAGAAATATTCAATGTGGAAAGAAACCAAAGCCAAAAGTAATACCATGGACACTGGATTAAAAAATGCTGACCTTTCATATCCTTAAAGAACATTTACCAAATAAACATTGTTTTATTTTCTATATTAGCATAATGGAAAGAAAAATTAAGTTACAGTAAATGATGTAACAGTTACATAATCAGGTATGTACATTTATGAATGTTCTTGCCTTCCAACCCTCAGAATGATGTTAACAGAATGTATGTCATCAAATTATAATTATCTGATATAGTTTACAGAGAATAGATTCATATTTATTAAAATTTTACTTACCTGTCTTGTCTTTGCTGATGTTTCAATAAAAGGAATTCCATAACTTCTTGCTAAGTCCTGAGCCTGTTTTGTGTCTACTGTTCTAGAAGGCAAATCACATTTATTTCCTACTAGGACCATAGGTACATCTTCAGAGTCTTTAACTCTTTTTATTTGTTCTCTGGGGAGAAAGAAAAAGTTATAGCAGAGATATTAGTAACAAAATATATCTTTCAAAAATTGTCCATAATTCCATCTTCTAAAATATGGCTGAAAGAAGACATTTAATGTAATTCCTAGTTTCCAACCACACCAAATTTTCCTCCCTTCTCCTTCTATTATGTCTCCTAAAAGATAAAATACCAAAAAATATGGTAAAACTACAATATAATAGGTCCAAATGCAGGTAGGTCACAATGATAAAACAGGAAATATTGAAAAAATTCTAGGCTAAAAATATGCTGTGCCTGATTTTTAAAATTGTAATCTTAGAAACATATACTATGTTATTAAATGTACATGTATAGAAATAAAGATGTTTTTACAAAAACATGGATTACAACACTGAAATAATTTTCATATGTTTCTTAAAAAAAAGAGCACCAAGTGGGAAGATTCTGATTTCTATGTGGGTAATGCTGACATTATTATAGTTTATTCTGTTAAAAGTCCTTCTACATGTTGATTTTTTTCAATAAGATGTGCATAAACTCTAAATTTGGGGTGAAATTATATTATTTCACAATTTTAGGTGAATTTCCAAAATACAGCATGGAATAAAAGGTAGGTAATAGAGTCAGAACTGTTTCAAATTCCCAGTTTCTCTACTTAATAGCTAAGTAAACTTCATAGCTTAACATACTGACACTGATTTACTATTCTACAAGAATACTATTCTACAAGAAGATTTACTATTCTACAAGAACCATTCAAATTTCTTTTTCTCTACTACTAGACTACAAAGAAAATAGGGCTATAAGGAATGTATTAGAATGTTACACCTCTTAACAAGGCTAACTCACTGTTATAGAACATAGCTAATGAATGGGATATTTAATATGCACTTTTTTTGAAAACTGTAAACCCTCAAAGACATAGAATATAAATATTTAATACTGTTGATTTTAAAAGTCAATTTTATGCAGATTTGTCTGATTCTTTACAAACTGTAACTGTTCTAATATTTCAATCTTTTTCACAACTTCAGAGATTGTTTTTCTTAACTATCTAAAGCCAATGTTTATCCAGTTCCAAGAAATTCTACACTATACCCAATTATTTTTAAGGCTATCTGAGTGGTACCTACCTCCATTACCTTTTCATATTTTTGTTGATGGTTTTCATTTTTATGATGGCTCTAGCTTAAAGCACTGTGACCCTAGTGTACAGTGGTTAAGAGTACAGGTTTTGAAGTCAAACAAGCCTAGGTTTCAATTCTAGCACCACTATCTATGCTACCTGGAACAAATTATTCAACTGGTCTAATCCTCGAGAACTTTATTTGTAAAACAGGACTATATTACCTACCTCATTATTATTTTAAAATTCAGATTAGATCATTTATGCCTGGTAGTCAGCAAAGACATAATAAATGAAAGATGTAATTACTCCTCTATGTAATTTTATTATATTCAATTTAAACCCACCTATAATGGTGAATATCTTCAAATGATTTAGTATTATTTATGGCAAATACACAAAGAAAGCCCTCCCCAGTCCTCATGTACTGGTCCCTCATTGCACTGTACTCCTCTTGACCTGCTGTGTCGAGAATATCCAAGAGACAGGTTTCTCCATCAATTACTACTTGTTTCCTGTACGAATCCTGAGAAGGGAGAAACACAGTCAGGATTATTATGGTGCACCTTTTACTTTTAAAAAGGTGTTATATGCAAACCAACAACAAAAAGACAACCCAATTCAAAACTGGGTAAAGGACCCGAACAGATTCCTCCAAAGAAGATACACAAATGGCTATTACACACATGAAAAGATGCTCAACACATCATTAGGGAAATGCAAATCAAAACCACAAGGAGCTACCATTTCATACCCATTAGGATGGTTATTATTAAAAATTAAAAAAATTAAAAAGGAGGAAGACAAGTGTTAGCAAGGATGTGGAGAGACTCGAAACTTTATACATTGCTGGTAGGAATGTAAAATGATACAGCCATTGTAAACAACCGTTTGGCAGTTCCTCGAAAAGTTAAATACAGAATTCCCATATGATCCAGCAATTCTGTTCCTACATATAACCAAAAGAATTGAAAGCAGGAAGTCAGATACTTGTATATAAATGTTCACTGCAGCATTTTTTAGAATAGCCAAAATGTAAAATGTATATAATATATATACATATATACACAGTGGAATATCATTCAGCCATAAGAAGGAATGAAATTCTATATGTGTTATAACATGGAAGAACATTCCAAACATTATGCCAGAAACACAAAAAAGCCAAATATCTATAATTCCACTTATGTGAGGTACCTAAAATAGGTAAAATCATGGAGACAAAAATGTAGAATAGAGGTTACCTGGGACTGGGAGAGAGGGGATTTGAGAGCTATTGTTTAATGGACACAGGGTTTCAGTTTGGGATGATGGAAAGGTTTTGGAAATAGAGCTACTGGTTGTTCAACATTGTGAATTTACTTAATGCCACTGAATCATACACGTAAGAATGGCTGCAATGATATATAAGATACATAAGATAAATGTATATATCTTACAATTTAAAAAAAAAGGTTTACAAGAAAGTGTTATGCAAAAAAAAAAAAAAAAAGATGCAAGTACTCATATTATTAACAAAAAGACCCAAGTGCTCTATGAAAGAAAATAATTACTCCAAAATGGGATAGCTCTAGCAACTCTATTATTCAGGATGATTTAGAATGACAAGAAAAGTCAATTTACAGATAGTTGTCATGCATCTATTTTACTTACAGTCAGAAGAATATATAAGAGAAAGGTCGATACTGAGGATTTTAATGCCCTTATCCATTTCTGAAATCCTGGGAACAATATCTAACAGCCAGAGAGATACTATGATAACTCTAGAGGACAAGATTGTTTTATCTGCAAACTCTATAAGGCCTCTATAAAAGGGGGAGCAAGGAGGGAGAAAGAGGTGGATATCTTAAAGAGACTGTGCAACTCTAAGACTGAATAAGAGGAAAAGGAGTAGGTAACATTATAGAATCTTAAAATGAAAATCTGATTTTCCTCTGACGTTTGATTAATACTTAACGCCTAGAAGACTTCATGTACTTTCTGACAAAATAGGACTCAAAAAAATAAGGAAAAGGGATGGTGTAATGTGAAGTCATGGAATAAGAGGCAGGGCTGAAAATGGATATAAAGTGTAAACCAAGGACACTTCCTTATTGTTCCACATGTGGGCTGTAGTATTAAAGTGCCCTTAGTTCATGAATTACCACATAATCCACTCTATCATTAAGAAAAAAGAATGGCCATTAAAAATCATGTTTTGGGGGCACCGTGTGGCTCAGTCATTAGGCATCTGCCTTTGGCTCAAGTCGGTCCCAGGGTCCTGGGATCGAGCCCTGTATTGGGCTCCCTGCTCAGCGGGAAACCTGCTTTTCCCTCTCCCACTCCCCCTGCTCATGTTCCCTCCCTCACTGTGTCTCTCTGTGTCAAATAAATAAATAAAAATCTTTTAAAAAATTAAAAATAAATAAAAAATGTTTTTGGTAAAATATCTGAAAAATCTTTGTAACAGAACACAAAGATTTATATGTAGCATGATCCCAAATATACACATGTATCTATACAAATGTATCAGTATATATACTTAAGAACTGGTGGTATATACATCAAAATGTTAAAAGGGAATGTTTTTGGTAGATAGTTAATTTAAGAAATAAGTAACTTATCTCATCTTTTTTGGGGGGGTACTCGATGCTATATTAAACATATTCCTTTCTATGAATTTTAATTTTTAAAAGTGTGAAAAACTACCATATTAGACTATGATCTCATGCTTACCTTTTAAAGTAAACTAAATTTTCCAAACTGTCTATAAAAGAAGGATATCTACTTATTTTCTAAAAAGATTTTTACTAAAGATTTGAACATTTGATTGGCATTTTATTTTATTTTATTCTTTTAAGGTTTCATTTTTCTTTTAATTGTTTATTAACATATAATGTATTATTAGGCCCAGGGGTACAGGTCTGTGAATAGCCAGGCTTACACACTTCACAGCACTCACCATAGCACATACCTTCCCCAATATCCATAACCCAACCACCTTCTCCCTACCCCACTCCCCCCAGCCACTCTCAGTTTGTTTTGTTGAGATTGAGTCTCTTATGGTTTGTCTCCCTCCCGATTCCATCTTGTTTCATTTTTTCCTTCCCTACCCCCAAAACCCCCGCTTTGACTCCCAACTTCCTCATATCAAGGAGATCATATGATAATTGTCTTTCTCGGATTGACTTATTTTGCTCAGCATAATACCCTCTAGCTCCATCCACATCGTAGCAAATGGCAAGATAGTATTCCATTGTATATATATACCACATCTTCTTTATCCATTCATCTGTTGATGGACATCTAGGTTCTTGATTGGCATTTTATTATTTTAACCTATTCCTTTAATTACTTGAAAGAACTCCTGTATATTATAAATTGAAAACCAGGGGTGCCTGGGTAGGTCAGTCGTTAGGTGTCTGCCTTCGACTGAGGTCATGATCCCAGGGTCCTGGGATCAAGCCCTGAGTTGGGCTCCCTGCTCCACGGGAGGCCTGCTTCTCCCTTTCCCACTCCTGCTGCCTATGTTCCCTCTCTCGCTGTCTGTCTCTGTCAAATAAATAAAAATCTTAAAAAAAAAAAAAAAAAGGAAAGAAAACCAGTGTTTTTGAAGTATGATGAAAGAGCAGGAGTTGAGAGCAACCAAGTACAGTGTCTTAGAGTCAACCCATTCATTACCCAGGTGTGGCTATAGACCAAAGACTTTCTTTACCTATTGCTGTTGCCTCACATTCTTCACTTACCAATGCTAACTTAAGTTAACCTTATAGTTGTTAGTTTTCTTAGTTTTTACATCTAAGATTTTCTCCTATCAATGAAATTAAAGACCATACTTTCTGGAGCCCAGGGCGTGGCTCAGGGATTACATACCATCTACCCACATATAATACCTCCAAGATGTACCTCAATGAATTCCCACGTTGTGTTTCAAAAGTATATAATGTGGAATATTGGTATTTTCTGTGTGTATTTCATAATATGTTTCCATGAAGGAACTGAAAAACTGGGAAAACAGTCCCTATTGACCAGTACATTACATTCCCATTATCTTTTCCCTTCTAAACTCTGAAAAAATTGCCAGCCAAGTTCTGAGTCACACACTCAGTTACTGAAAAAAAACCTAAAAGCAATAAGTAAAATATCCTGATTAGAAATAACAGATTTAGGGGCGCCTAGGTGGCTCAGTGGGTTAAGCTGCTGCCTTGGGCTCAGATCATGATCTCAGGGTCCTGGGATCGAGTCCCACATTGGGCTCTCTGCTCGGCAGGGAGCCTGCTTCCCTCTCTCTCTCTCTCTGCCTGCCTCTCTGTCTACTGTGATCTCTCTCTGTCAAATAAATAAATAAAATCTTAAAAAAAAGAAATAACAGATTTAGGTTAAAAATTCAGTATTTCCAAAGTGAATTCTAACTAGAGTCATCCTTAGAAGTGCAATCACTGAGCCACATAAAAAGGCAGTGCAACTTGGTAAAAGCTTAAGAACAACGTATTAAATGGCACAGTATAATTTGAAAAGAACAGACAGGTGTGGTGACAAAACAGAAAGAAAGCACAACAAAAATGACATACAAAGATTTTGTTCTAACTTCAGGTTAGCCATAAGAAAAGAAGTAAATAGGAAAAAAAAAGAAAGAAAAGTAAATGGAAGTCGGGGCGCCTGGGTGGCTCAGTGGGTTAAGCCTCTGCCTTAGGCTCAGGTCATGATCTCAGGGTCCTGGGATCGAGCAGCGCATAGGGCTCTCTGCTCAGTAGGAAGCCTGCTCCCCCTTTCTCTCTGCCCCCCCTCTCTGCCTACTTGTGATCTGTCAAATAAATAAATAAAAATCTTAAAAAAAAAAAAGGAAGTAAATGGAAGTAGAAAAAATTTAGAACAATGTAGACTCCTTCCCAGGATTAAGAGTCTAAATAAGGGTTCAGCAAACTACTGGCCACGGGCCAAATCCTGCCCACCTGTTTTTACATGGCCCACAAACTAAAAATAGTTTGGGGGCTTTTAAATCAACATTAAAAAAAAAAAAAAAGCAAAGATTATGTAATGAAGACCTTTACAGAAAATGTGGTCCTCTGCAGAAAAGCTTGGCAACCCCGGCTCTAAGTTAATAACTTTTCACAAATCTGAAGTAATCTCAATACGTTATTCTTTTTATACTTAAAAAAAAAAAATCACCACTTTGAGAAAGTAGATTATCAAAACCCAGCCAATTCAAATACACATAGATTCTATAATGAAACTAGGTAAGAATGAAGCAAGAAAAGGTCAAGACGGGGTGCCTGGTGGCTCAGTAGGTTAAAGCCTCTGCCTTCAGCTCAGGTCATGATCCCAGGGTCCTGGGATGGAGCCCGGAATCGCATCGGGATCTCTGCTCAGTGGGGAGCCTGCTTCCTCCTCTCTCTGCCTGCCTCTCTGCCTACTTGTGATCTCTGTCTGTCAAATAAATAAACAAAATCTTAAAAAAAAAAAAAAAGAAAAGGTCAAGACATTATTATTATTTTTCTTAAAGCAAGCTCTATGCCCAGTGTAGGGCTCCAACTCAGGACCCTGAGATCAAGAGTCCCATGTTCTACCAAACTGAGCCAGCCAGGAGTCCCAACACCTTACTGAGCCAGCCAGGAGTCCCAACACCTTACATTTCTAATTAGTATTATCTCCAGCCTTTCAAACAGAATGAACTTTCAGATCAGGTACATAGGTTATTTAACATCCTTTGCAAAAAAGGCTACAGCCACTTAAATTAATTCAGTATAACATTATTAGAAGGAAAGTTATTCCATGTATTTTCCTTTACTCCTGGCTAAAGTGCTGTTTTTTTAATTTGCTGAAGTGGTTAAAAACAACAACAACAAACAACAACTTTTCTAAAAGAAATATACCATGCTGGCAAAACTTAATCATGACAGAGCACAAACATTTCTGGTGATATAATGAACAGGCATAATCCTTCTGGAAAGCAATCACAGTATTTATCAAGAACCATACAAATGTTCATAGCCTTGGACACTGTAATGCTACTTCTGGTAAACGATGCTGAGGAAACATGGTTTACCTTTTTTTTAAATGATAGTTATAACAGAGATATACTAAACATGGCATTCTAAAATGTCTTACAAAGAAAAAATTACATAGGCATTTAATAGTGACCCACAATCTTATATGCTATTTATCTGTTTTCAAAATACACTTCACATCCAAGTATCCACCACCACCATCACCCTCATCCATGACAACTTTGTTTTGTCTCATGCAATTTCTCCTAAGTGCTTACAACAGAGATCCCCATTATTACTCTTATGATATGTTCTCCACAGAGCAGCTAGTGACTGTTTTTAAATGTTGGTTAGACCATGTCACTCACTTGCTTTAAGTCTTCTTTTTTTTTTTTTTTAAGATTTTATTTATTTACTTGCCAGAGAGAGAGAGAGAGAGCGAGCGAGCACAGGCAGGCAGAGTGGCAGCAGAGGGAGAAGCAGGCTCCCCGCCGAGCAAGGAGCCCGACGTGGGACTCGATCCCAGGACGCTGGGATCATGACCTGAGCCGAAGGCAGCTGCTTAACCAACTGAGCCACCCAGGCGTCCCTGCTTTAAGTCTTCTAATAACATCCCTTCCTTTCTAAAAATAAAATCCAAAGAACTTACCAGTCTTCTTCAGCACCTCTGTATTTCCTTCACAAAATGTATTATAATCTGTACCTACGGTTTAAGCGTATACCCCCTACTATGCTGTGAACTCCCTGATAGCAGGGCTCACATTTGCTCTGCTCACTGTACACACTATGTGTAAAGTCCTGAATACCACAGGCAACCGGTACTGTCTGATGAATAAATGAATGAACCCTTTCAACATAAATATATGCATATACTACAACACAGTCTTACAAAAATAAGCACAAGTTTAAGATACTATAAATGATATTAGAACAATGAAGATGTACATTTTAAAATGATAATATATTAAGAGTATTTAAACAAATGTATTCAAGCAAGTTTTATAGAATATGAAACCTTTAATGTAGAAATATAAAAACATGAGAAAAATTTAAAAACATTTTTGGGAAGAAAGAGTAAGACTACAGAGAACATAAGGGCTTTCAACTGAATTAAATTTTTATCTTGAAAAAGAAAAAGGATCTACACCAAATATGGCAGAATGTGAAGATATGAAAAAGCTGGTTGGTGCATACATGATGTTCATTATACTAATTTTCTATACAACATTAAGAATGTACCAATTTCGTCACCACTAACAATAATTTTATATTTTTTATTTTTATTTAAATTTTGTCAACTTATTAAGCTAAGAATTCTTATTATTTTAATATCCATTTCTTTGAGGACTAGTAATGTTACTTTTTTTTCTGTATTTCCACATTTATTCCCATCACCTGGAATTTTTGTCTTTTTTTTTCACTGACCTGTATAATTTTTTAAAGTGTTTTCCACTTCATTAAGACACCTTTAAGGGGGGGCACCTGTTGGCTCAGTCAGAAGAGCATGTGACTCTTGATCTTGGGATCATGAGTTCAAGCCTCACATTAGGTTGGAGATTACTAAAAAAGTAAATTAACTGAAAAAAAAAAAAACAAACCCAACCTTTAAGTGTTGTTTTATGTGAAGAAACTTATCTGTAGAAGCATTAAAGGAATTTGAAAATGAAGACTAAATCATTCAAGATGAGATAAACTTGTTGACCAGGACATCACTTTGTTAATATTCTATTACAATTTATAGTAACCAAGTTACTTAAGAATGTTCATCTTTTAACATTCAATTTAGTTTTTCAACTCAGGCAGTGAAACCCTGATGTGGGAAGATACTACAGTAAACAACAAAAATAGTTTGTCAGATGCTGTAATAAGCATATTACAAGCATTATCCCATTTAATCTCCATCTTCATGCTGCTGATTCCATCAGATACTCTTGTAAATATGAATAGGACTGCTGAAAATGTCAGCTAAAGTACTATTTGAGGATTTACTTTTGAGATGTTTGTTAGGTTTTCTTAACGCATTAGGTGCCAAAAGTACTTTTCATTGTACTGCTAAATATAAATAACACCTATAGGGAAAAATGAGAAACTTTTACTCTCTTAATGTTCAAGTATTTTGTTACTCTTCCAAAAAATTATTTGAATCCATCATAGAATGGTATGTTCCACACTACTGGTTGTAAGCCATCAAAGGATGTTGTAGACAGCTAGTTTTCAAAGACAGCTAGAATCATGTGTAACAGCCAGGTATGTTAGAATTATAGGAGGAAAGAAACACGGACTTTGGGAGATCTAAACACAAGCTTATTATTAGTTCATTCCCACGTACTCAGTCCATTCTCCCTTGCATCTTAGGGATACCTACTATACATCTACTAGCTATTATATATTATGCCAGGAGTTATAAGGTTTCTGATCTCAAAGAACTAGGTCTGGAAGAAGAGATATGGTATACAAATAATTAAAATATAATGAAATAAATGCAACACCACATGCAGGACAAAATACAATGGTAGCTAACAGGAAGGAGAGATCAACTTTGCTTACAGGAGTTCAGAAACACAGCGAGGAGAGGGCCACTCCAAGCAATAAGGAGCAAAAAGAATGCATAAAAACATGAAGCATATGACGAGTACATGGAACCAAGAAGTTCAGCAAAACTTTAACTTAGAGGGATTTTAGGCAAGTAGAAGTGAAACTGGACAATCAAGCAGAAGTCAGCTTATGGAGGGTGTTGTATGCCACATTAAGGAATCTGGAACTTCATCTTATACTAAATTACTGGAAGATTTTTAAGTAGGAAGGAAACATCAGATTTACCAGATTCATTGTTAGTATTATGAAAAATTACAGAAAGGGAGCAGGTTGGAGGCTGCAAGATGAGTTAGGAAGCTATTACAAGAAATGACAGAACCTGAAGGCAGCAACAGCAGTACACAGGGAGAGAACATTAACTTAGAGAAATACTTATTGGGTAAAATTGGCAGAACTACCTCATATATTGCTGGTGGGAATATAAATATTGCAAACACCGTGGAAGAGTCTGAGAGCTGCTCAAGAAGTCAAACATAAAGATACCACATGACTTAGCAATTCTATTTCTAGGTATATACCCAAAAGAATTGAAAATATATGTTCACACAAAAAAGTACACACAAATGTTTACAGCAACATTATTCAAAATAGCCCAAAAGAGGAGACAATCTAAATGCCCATGAACTGACTGATAAACTCAGTAAGGTATTATCCATATGACAGAATATTATTCGACCACAAAAAGGAATGAAGCACTGAACTACGTGATAGTGAGGAAGAACCTTGAAAACATTATCCTACATGGAAGAAACTAGACACAAGAAGACACAGACTGTAGGATTCCAGTTATATGAAATATGCAGAATAGGCAAATCCACAGAGACATTACACAGCTATTACCAAGAGCTGGCAAAAGGGACTAGGGAGTGACTACTTATGGGTACGGGGCTTCTTTTCGAGGTGACAAAAATGTTACGGTTGTATAACTTCATGGATATACTAAAAATCACTAACTGTATATTTTTAAAGGATGAATTTTATGCTATATGAATTATATCTCAATTTTTTAATGGTAGTTTACTGATTGGGCATAGGGACAGAAGGGGAAGAGTAGAGGAAAAGATGAGTTCAATTTGGGGGATGTTGAATTCCACGTTTAGGATTGTTCTGGTGGCCATGACCTGGAAGCAGCTTGCTATACAGATCTCATGCTCAGGACCGAAATCCAGGCTAAAGATATACTCCTGAATCTTCAATCTATGAGCAGCCACAGAACTCCTCTTACTTGTGATGTGAGTGCAGGCAAACTACTTAATGTCTCACGTACTCTAAGTCATTGTTCCTTCAGTGGTAAAAGCTGGTAAATAATACCAGACAGGATTCTGTATACAGGTTAGTATTAAAGACTATGAAAATCCTTTATAAAAGTGCTATAACAAGTTAACTGTACGATTTTATATATTACATTGCACATGTCATTACAGGCCAAAAAGTTTAGGAGCCAGGCCACGGGCTACTATGAACTCTATGGCAACAGTAGTATCCTGTCTTTGTAAGATTATTGAACAACTACACTTGGACTACTTTTTGCAAAATCGGTCACCATATTCAAAATAAACATAATGGTGCTGGACAAGCTCCAGGGAAGGAGAGCTAAAGCTCTGAAGATTACAAAGGATCTCTGTTTTAATTAGGCAGCAAGGGTGTTAAAAGAGCTTGTTCTCATGACAGAAGTTTTGATTAAGATATTCATTAATAGTAAAAATAAATAAATAAATAATAAATAAATAAATAGTAAAAATAAATAAAAATAAAGAAAATAATTTTTTAAAAAATTTCTTTACTAAATGAAGAATAAATTATGAGAATGTTGAATCTCTGCCTAAGACTACTTGCAAGTGGGGCACCTGGGTGGCTCAGTTGGTTAAGCATCTGCTTTCAGCTCGGGTCATGGTCCCGGGGTCCTGGAATCAGCCCTGCATCTGGCTCCTTTCTCGGTAGGGGGCCTGCTTCTCCCTCTCCCTCTGCCTGTTGCTCCCCCTGCTTGTGCTCGTGTGCTCTCTCTCTCTGTCAAATAAATAAATAAAATCTTAAAAAAAAAAAAAGACTACTTGCAAGAGATTAAACTGGTTCAAAAATATGAACAGACTCAAGGAAAATTTTTGCATAACAGATTTTGAAAATAAAGATATACTAAGCATGCATCTGTAACCACTGAAGTCATGTGGCAGCATTCTGCTATAAATTATCATTTGATGCCAAGATTGGAATGTGAGGCAGGATCAAGTATGGATCCAATCTTAATAATTACAGATGCCAATAGAATCTTCATGTTTTGCATTATATTTCTCTCAGCTCTTCTTTAATTGGCCAAATACCAAATTCTTTATCCAAGATACCTCTGCATTGTTCAATCTGTTGAGGCTTTAAAAAGGGGGAAGAAAGTAAATATGAAGCAATCTAATGGTAGATAATATGTTAGGGACTTTTCTCCCTCAAAAATGAGTATTTACTTTTCCCTCTCCAAAAAGTATACTTTTTTAAAAACCAAAAACTCATTTTTGGTTTTTTTAAAACCAAAAAGCTCATTTTTAAAAGCCAAAAACTACAGAGAATGAGTCTGGCTAAACTACCATATTTTATGTACATATTCACAGTTTGTATATAAACAGAATCACACTCTACACAATGTACTATGATGCAACTTCACTTCACAATGGGTATTTTTCAATGTTAGTACAGATAGATCTACCTAATCTTTTTGACAAGTATATAATTTGTATAGATACACTATAATTTACTTTACCCACTGGTAGCCATGTGGATTATTTCCATTTTCAAAAATCATAAACAACACTGCAAGAAACATTCCTATGTATTATATATCTTAAACATTTATCCAATGGAATCCTTGGGATAAATCCCTAGAAGTAAAATCCTTGGTCAAAGAACATTTTACATTTTGATACATAGTGCCAAACTGAACTCCAGAAATTCTCTAAGAAGGTACACTTCCACTACCTCATAAAGAGTATACTTGCCTACATACCCTTCCCAGCCAGCACCCCTATCATTATAATCTTAGCCAGTATCAAAGTGCAAATCTTTACTGTTTTGAACTTGCATTTCTGTATTAATGAAGTATCATCTTTATATTTGTACGTCTTTGTTTTGTTTATTTTTGATGGACAGGTTGTCTATTTATATCCTTAGCCTCTTTTTTATTTCATTTGGATGTCTGCTTTTTTTCTAACTTATATATGAGAGCTTCCTGATGGATATAAGATACAAATACTTTCCCCAAGTTTCCCTGTATTTTTGTTAATGATGTCTTAATTGTCATGTACCTAAAGAGCTCAATCTTTTCCTAGGTGTTTTCCTAAGTGGTTTACAAATATTTTGAAAATGGAAAGGATCCCTACTTTTGTCAGTGGAGAAAAATGTTTAATCCCAATTCCACAAATATGGAAGCTAACCTAATGTTAATTCACTTAATCTGTATTACTTAAGATAATACTTCAAGAACCAGGACTGAAGACTGACATCATTTTATTTCAACAGCTGTCTGATATTTAACAATGAAATGTATACAAGGCAGAACTAGGATTCCCACCATGGGAGAAAAAGATAATGGAGGATGGTGAGGAAGAAGAAACTCACGATTTTTAAATAAAATATATTTCTCAGTTTTGTCCATTGAAAAGGGTCTAAAAGCAGGGACACCCCAGCAGCAATAAGCATATCTAACATCTAGGGCTCTTTTTTTTTTTCTTTTAAGTAATCACACCCACGGAGGCAGCCAGGCACCCCTGTAACATCTGGGTCTTAATTTCTAAATACCATTCCCCACTAAAAGGAATTGGGACTCCTTGGACAAATGGCTGAACCCCAGGTGAAGACAGGGAAAGTACAATGTGAACCTGGAACACACTGTGCCAGAAAATAAGAGCTCAGAATCTGATGGAGATAGGTCAAAAGGATACAGAGGCTAGTCTGAAAGGGATGCACTGGCCATATCAAAAACAATTCTGAGGGGTGCCTGGTGGCTCAGTGGGTTAAGCCTCTGCTTTCAGCTCAGTTCATGATCTCAGGGTCCTGGGATCGAGCCCTGCATTGGGAATCTCTGCTTAGCAGGGAGCCTGCTTCCCTCTCCCTCTCTGCCTGCCTCTCTGACTACTTGTGATCTCTCTCTCTCTGTCAAATAAATAAATAAAACCTTTAAAAAAAAAACTTGAGGGGCGCCTGGGTGGCTCAGTGGGTTAAAGCCTCTGCCTTTGGCTCAGGTCATGATCCCGGGGTCCTGGGATCGAGCCCGGCATCGGGCTCTCTGCTCTGCGGGGATTCTGCTTCCTCCTCTCTCTCTGCCTGCCTCCCTGACTACTTGTGATCTCTGTCAAATAAACAAATAAAATCTTAAAAAAAAAATCTGAGATCAAAAAGTAAAAAATTACAGTAATAGACTTGGATAAGTTAAAAAAAAAAAAAGAATCCATGTGTCCACAATAATACAAATAAGAAAAAAACAAATATGGAGAGAGAAGAGAAAGGAGAGAGCCCTTATTTACGGTAGGTGTCAACTAATACATGTAGAAATACTGACAGGGTTATAAGATGACCTACCATTCTGCAACCATTATTGTAGTAATTTATTCTGGTAAGAATTATCAGTGGATGCTACATCCCACTGAGTGCAAGTATGTTGGAGAAGAGAATAGTTGGAGTCTCAAAGCATCTCCCCACAGGGTATGTACTAAAGAAAAAGAAGGTATCTTTACATCAAGAGAAAGGTGATAGATCACCTTAGCCAAATAATCAATGTAACCTGTTTTAGGGTAACAGGTATTCACAGTACTACTTTTCACTACTTTTCCATAGACTGGAAATTTTCAAAATAAGAAGCTAAAAAAACTACATAATATAAGCACTGTGTCCCTACTTAATTCTCTCAAATATTTTATTTTTACAACCCATTTCTAATTTTATTAAGATTACAATAATATAACTATTCCAAAAAAACCTAGGCACTCTGTGACAAGATAGTTAAAGGAGATGCAAGAAATTGAATGCCCCCTCCAAAGCATAAAGCCTCCAAATTACATTAAATAGAATTAGGATCATTGTCTAGAAGCACTGCTCTTCAAAAAACATCTAAGGGCAGTAAGCTTCATGAAGGCAATGCAATCTGGTCCCTTTTGCTCCTCAATGTATCTCCAGCCCCTAGGAAGCCTGTATGGTACAGAGTGGACACTGATTAATTATTAGGGAATTAAGGAATTAGTCGTGTTGTTAAAACCAGAACTTGGGGCGCCTGGGTAACTCAGTGGGTTAAGCTGCTGCCTTTGGCTCAGGTCATGATCTCAGGGACCTGAGATCGAGCCCCGCATCATCGGGCTTTCTGCTCAGCAGGGAGCCTGCTTTCCTCTCTCTCTCTCTGCCTACTTGTGATCTCTCTCTGTCAAATAAATAAATAAAATCTTAAAAAAAAAGTGTTAAAAAAAAAACCCAGAATCTTTAGAGATGCTAAATCATAAAAATATTTTTTCCTTTCACTTATTTCTGCTATCAACTTTCATTTCTATGTTTGTAAAGCTTTGTATTTATAAAAATCCAAGTAAGACTAAAACATGTTGGATAATTTTAAATATTCACTTATTAAGCACATACTTACTTTTAGATTGACCTAAATACAGGGCCTGAATTTTGTGTTACTTTATTCTAAAAATTAGGTGTTCACGACTATTCTACAGTACTATATAAAAAAATCTACACAATGTTAACTGTCACAATTTGCCACTTTCCCATAGGCCCTTTCCTAACACCCCATGTAGCACATCAGGAAGCATTGAGCTCTATAGCATAGCTCCTGTGTACATGTAAAGAAATTCAGAGTCAAAGTGTCATTTTTTATTCCTCAAAGTAATCTCAATCAGGGTTAACAATCGAACCACCCTATTTTCTCCTTCACTGCCACATTTCCTTAGTTAAAAATATTCACCTACTATTTAATTAGTTAGGCCTAACTAGTCCACACAGGAATCTTAATATAAGCAGAGAATAAAACTGACACTTTAGATTTTTAAAAATTATATAAAATCAGACTTTTAAATGAAGCTTACACATTTATAAATTGATTATACCCACAGTTTAAATAGGAAAACACCCAAACCTGGTATTTCATTATTTATTATACAGCAAATAAATTGACCAGTAGAGGGCACTCACTTGAAGGGGGGGGCGGAGCTGGCCAAAGCCTTGAGAAATGCATTTACAAAATTACTGTGTACCTTATTTTAAAAACAATGTTTTAACAGAAGGCTAGAATAAGCTCATATAACATACTGTTAGTTTAGAAAAGGTAAAGTTTAAATCTGTGCTGTTTTAGAGTATCTGGCATAAACCTTATTCAGCGACTTGAAGTTGACAGAGATGTTTAAAGCTTTATATCACACAGAGGAGGGTCTCAGCCTCAGCACTACTGCCTTTGAGGCCATCTCATTAGTTGCGGGAACGGTCTTGTGTGCTGCAGGCAGTTTAACACCATCCCTGCCTCCACAGATGCCAGAAGCTGTCCCCCTTTACAAGCTGTAACAACCAAAAATATCTCTAGATATTGCTAAATGTCCCCTGGGAAGCAAAGCCACAGACCCCTCATTGATAACTACTGGTACATAAGCATAAAACCAGAAAAATAACGGCTTTTAACATTATACAATGCTTTTCTCACACCATTCTTCAAGGCTTAATATTACAAATGTTCTAGCTATTACACCTTATTCAGTAAGTAAAATAAATTCCATAATTAACATGAAAAAGTAAGAAGATAGAGAAACTGATAAATCTTGAATAAATACTCCACAGCTCAGAGCAATAAAGATGGAGCAAATCAATCCAATTAAGAATCCATCATCCTTACTGAGTAGGAAACTCACTGAAGAAGAGCATAATACTTAGACTGAATTATAAGTGTCACATTAACAGAAGCATGCAAATGTCAATGGATTGGAGCCTGAAAAAAAATATATCTTTCTGTATCTATTTTTACTAGCATATTAAATCTAGTAGATACACAATATCTATTTCCTAATCGATCAGATGATCATTCTGATCTCCATGTCTGTAACTACTTGTATTTTTTTAAAACAAGATTTTTCTCCTTCTGCCAAATTTTATCTTGGAAAACACATTTCAGAGAATGTGTTTTAATAACAAGTGATCTCTAAACTATAAAAGCATATATTATTTCTAGCCTGGTATTGTGCTTAGAGATTACTTTGACTTTTTAATATTCTTGCACCACGAACAACGTACTTCATTATCTCTGGAACTCTTTGGTGAACTTCATAAAAGATAAAAGTAAAATGTTTCAAAACAGAAGTGATTATCATGTGCACAGCCTCAAATATAAGCATGCTCTATCTATGCATCACACCTGTTTAATTTTATATCATATCTCTGCTATTAAGATGCCACTACACAGGAAGATAATTTCGAATTTTGGTTTATCGATAAATCTGAATCAGCCTCCATTATTAAATATCTTCCTAGCTTAAAGATTAATTCCTCATTTCTAAAGTTGTATATACAAAGTGGAAATTCCACTTAACTTGGTCTCAGAAAACTTAAAAGTCCACTATTTACTAGCTAAGTATTCTCAGATAAGTTACAACCTCTCAGAGACCATTTTTATCCATAAAATGAAACAAAAAATGACCACCTTCCTTATCTATCTCCTAGGGTAAATCTTTATAAATTCTAAACCACCAGAAATTATTTTCTTTAATTTTTAAAAAAAAATTCCTTCCCATTTGTTTTAGTGCAGGAAAACTGATGAGAATTCCAAATGTGCAGCCTATGTGGTCCCTCATTTTCTCTCTGACCTACATTATTCACCAATCAAAACCTAATAGCAGTAGTGATATCCCCACATCTCCTTTTTAAACTCTTTATAAAAACATCAAGTCAACATTTTTGCTTAACCACTGTTTATTTAAAATAAGCTACTAAATTATCTTGTCTTTCTTGTAGTTGAACTACACCATGAATTTAATGTGTCAGTTCCCTGAGACTCACTGTAATTTGGAAGACAAGAGATGATCTCTGACAGCTTTTCCCAGACGGCTGCACTAGTGAGGGAATGTCTAAGTTTCAAAGTTCACAGGTAACTGATGCTTCCCCCCAGAGTCAAGTCTTCAGGTCTGGCAGAAATCATAATCAGAGCTAGGGGTTTGAATTTATGAACTTTTTCTACCTTCACTCAAAATAAAGGATTAACTTTTGGCTTTATTTTAGACCCACACTGTACTTTAGCAAGTTGGACAGAAAGACTTCCTAACATGTTTGATCACATTATCTCCTATAGCACACAGGAAACCGAGTGTAATGGGAATCCCTCCGACTTTCAAAGAAACGGAGAGCACTTCTGCTAAAATCACCTTCCAAAATCCCAAGAAAACTTCCGTGTTTAACCTGAATTCTATTAAAACTTCCTTTTACTTCTGATTTAAATGGATTATGCCATTGGTTTTTGAATTGGGTGAAATATTTAATCCTCCTCAAAGGGGAAAAAAAAACCCATCATATAGCACTGAACTGACTTGCCAAGAGAAAATATAGAAGACTATTGTACAGGTGGTCCACTTCATTTAGACTCTTCCCCTTTACTCATGCCAAATAAAAGCTGGCTAGTTTTAAATCAAATCTTTGCAAATAAGTGTATTTCTTTTTTTTCCTGCAGTACCAAAATATTTGATATTTCCTTATGAAGCTGTTTACTCAATCCTCAAAGTTCTAATTGCATAAATATCTTGCCATGGCCACCAGTGCCCTCAGAATCTACCTCAATGCAGTCAAAGTGTTCTTGAAAACATCATACAGCATTGTCTCTTAACAGGGCATCTTAACCTGTTTTAGATTCCACAAGGAGAGACTCAGAGAAAGTTCTGGGAAATTTTTCAGAGCTGATTAAAAAAAATGATATGATCTGCAGATCCAAAATAAAAACTAAGGGATTAGGACTGCTTAACCTGGGGTAATGACGTCTAAGGAATAATCTAACAACATAAATCTATTTCAAAGACAGGTGCTATATTTGTTTCTATCTCCACTGATGTTACAGTTATATGGATATTCAGATTATGTATAAAATACATTCATAATTACATTCTGGAAGTGAGTTAACAAGGGCAGTGATGTGTCATCCCCTCCTGCAGGTCTTTAGGATTAAATAAATCCTTATCTGCTTGAGATAATTTAAGTACAGTGCTGCCAGAAGGCAGCAGAAAATATTATGTGACCACTCAAGGTCTCTTGCAGGCCTTTATTCTATCATTTTGCTGTTGGCCTTTACTTTGGCAATTTTTTATGAAATTTAAAAAGTTTAAAAATTATTCATTAATCAATCTGTAATAAAAGAAATTCTAACATTTGAGTAAATTAAAAGAGGGCTGCAAAGCAAAGGTAAGGATTGATAGTGGTACCGTTATATACCACCTGATATAGATAGAGATAAAAATACACAAAAAATGAGATTTTAAAATGTATCAAGCTGTAGGTTCTCCCCTACTTCAATGTGAAAACAGGAAAATGCTACTAATTAAATGTTAAAAAGAAAAAACAAAAAACCAACCACCAAATGATTACATTTTACTGGTAACAATTCAACTATAACTTATGAATGTGACATTAAAATACCAAACAAACAAACAAGCAACAACCATAAGACCATTTTTTTAAATGACTGTCTAGGTAAGATGTGAATTTACATTTGTATCCTCTCACAAAACTCTGAAATACACTTACAATCAAAAAATACATATACTAACATAGAGCGAATGTTAGCATCTTAATACCCTAGTGAGAATAAGGGCTATCCGTATCTCTAGTTGCGTATATAACTTCAGAATAATGCCAACGGACCCAAGTACATTTCAGAGAACTTAGTAAAATCATTTTCAGTATAATTGCTTGTAATGAGTAGTCGTAAAAAATGATCAGAAAAACCTCCTTTTTGTACCCAAAGAATGGGCCTGCACAAATCAATATGCATAATATTAAAATAAAATTTACCTCTATTGTAGGATCATACTCATCCACAAAGTGATTCTGAATTAGCTGTATCGTCAAGGCACTCTTGCCTACGCCACCAGCTCCAACTACCACAAGTTTATATTCAGTCATTTTCAGCAGCCCTTATAATAAAAATAATGAAAATGTGACTAAATTAGAACATGTGGTTAATATAAATTAGAACATGAATATAACCTACTCTATCAAAACCTTTTAACACAAATTCACCTTTACACAAAAAAAATTATTCCAAAATGCTTCACAAAATTCAGTGATGAAAAACTTCAGTTGACTACAGATGAGTTTTATAATGAACTGCATTTCGTTTACAAACTCCCCCATCAACGTTTGAGAAAAATGCATTCAGAGTACAAAGTTCTTTTATCGTATATTCAGGTTGGTCTATCTAAACAGCCAGTCTGCTGCTCTGTAGCAGTTAATGGCTCTCAGAGGAACATGCCATGACTTCACTCAGTACAAGTGTCTATACCCTGTGGACACACCCACACAAAACTTGTTGACAGCTACCTCTACAGTATTGCTAGTTGACTCTGGCCCCTAAGAGTTACAAGTGGATATGCTGAGTGCCTTTGTCAGAGCCAACAGCTATAGAAAACTTTTAAAAAGCATCATCACAGTAGTTCTCCTGCAGTTAACAAGAGTCAGATGGGGGTGAAGAGAAGAAGACTGTCAAATAAAGCTGGACTATGTAGTGGGGAAATAAAAATTGAGACACCAAAGGAGATTTGATAACATTTCAATCTGTTAAATATCTGCTGGGGAAAATAATGGTGTATAAAAACTAAGAGAATTTTAAGAATTTTGAACTATTCAGTATGGATGATTTCATCATCTGTCACGCTATGTAATCCTATGTCAGTGCTGAAAAAAACACTTTGCACCAAAAAAATATAATTATATAAAATTTAAAGATATGCACTGCTTTTAATGAGAGGGATTTTGAAAAGCTGTAAGTGAATACTTCTCAGTGACTTACTCTGCCTCTTGTACAGTCTCTCAACAACTGCAATAAATACTGGCAACTTGTAAGGTTGACTGCTCAAGACAGAAAATATTTTTTAATCAGCTGTTTTCAAATATTTTGAAATAAAGTGATTTTTAAAATTTTACCTTCTTTCCCCCAATAACCACATTACTAAAAATAAGGACTGAACTGCACAAAGAATGGCAGTAAGTGCACAATACAGGATAAGTTATTCTAAATTAACGAATGTGCAAATATAAACACTACAGTGCATGCAGTATCCTATTAACTGAAGACCAAGAATTATCCAAATAGCATCCCCCCGCCCCAAAGAAAGGTAATATGGTTTTCCAAACGATAATATACTAACCATTACCTCCTTACACTCTTCCTGAGTCTTCTCACAAAGAATAGGCTAGACAACTGTCCTATCAAAGACTATTACATTACAGCCCCCTGGCCTATTCTGTGCCACCTAACCTTATTTGCCAGGCCACCTTGGGAGCCTCTCCAAGCATGTATCTTATCCTGATCGCTCCCACCTTTTATTCCAAATAGAGGCCATAGGAAATGGGAAACAATGAGGAGAATCACACCAAAATGTACTCTGGCTCCCTGCCTATCCCATCCCCTATAACAATTTGGGGAGCCTAGAACAGTAGTTATCAAACTATGGTCCAGGAATCCAGCAGCATTCCTAAAACTTTTGGGGGGGTCCAAGAGGCCAAAATCAATAAAACTAATAATACCATTACTACAGCAATGTTATTTACCCTTTCCACTCTTATTCGTTAACAAGTGTAGAGTTTTCCAGATGTGATCACAATAGAGTGAACACAGAAGCAGATATGCAGATGTCTTCTATTAAGCAATATAGTTAAAGAGATTAGCAAAAATGTTAAACAAAGCCACTATTCTCACTAATTTTTGTTTTGAAAAATAAGTTTTCATAAAAATACTATTATGTTATCAAGTAATAGGCTTATTTCTATTTTTAAATGAATTAATCAATTTTTTAAATTCTCAGTTTTAATTTGTATTACGTTACATACTGACATACCCCATATAGAGATCTTCAATAATTTTCAAGAGTATAAGGTGTCCTTGCAACTATAAAGTTTGCTAGCCTAAGAGATACTGTGGACAGGTACGAGATTACAGCTTAACTGTGTGAGTTCTGAGACACACACACACACACACACATACACCTTCTCCTCTGTTTATGCAGCTGTTGTTTCTGGGAAAAAAAAAAATCCCTGAATTGGATTTTATAAGCCAACTAATATTTAAATCCACTGAAAAGAACTGGGTTCCCATGGAGTCTTACTGAAGATCATAGACCAGAAAGAGCTCCCTCATCCAAAGCTAAAATAGCTATGGAGGGGTAAAGTGGGACTAGAACCCAACATTCTGTAAAGGGAAAAAGAAAACCACTTTTTTCGTAAAACTGAATTATCCTCTCATCTATGGTCTCTTGAAATCAGGTATGCCTGTCCATGGTTACAGTATCAAAGTAAATAATAATGATATCAACTATATTTGATGTCTATAGTCTATCTCATGGTCGAGTCAGCATTTTGGACCTTAGTCACCTAAGAGTGACATCACTCATATGGTTGATTCTGAGATGATGATTGTGAACAGAATTTTTCCCTTTGTAATTTCTTTCCATTACAAACATAACATGAATATTGTAAGAAAATGCTTTTCTGTTTTAACCCTTATTTTGATAAATGTCAAAATTTAAGAAGGCTAGCTTAGGACTTCAGCTAAAGCATGCACATGCTTAGAAGTATTTCAGGCAGTTGGCTGGAAGACTGCTACCATTAACTCCTCTTGCTAGTCAGTTTGGAAAAAAAATGTTTAAATGCTATTTAGGAGTACTGTAATAACTCTTGGGATGGGAGGGTCAAATGTGTAAGGATAAAGGTAACAGACAAGAGATAGGGGAAAGGACAAGAACAGGCAAATTAAACTTTAAGGACAATTTTAGCTATTGCTGTCTACACTCAACTAGCGAGGTGTAAAAAGCCCTGCTTCTGCTCTGCGGGTTTTCGGTGTGTGTTTTAACTTGACAAAGCAAAACAGACCTTCTGGAATTAACTTTTTCCTTTTCACCAAGTCACAGACTTTACGTTGTAGGGTGTTGGCCACCTGTTCTTCCACCACCATCTCTACCTCCACCTCCTCCTTTGTGGTCACAGCAATGTCACAGCCCATACATGGGGGAGGGGAGCAGTCAGGAACTCGGCTGCAGATGCATTTTTTCCAAACACAATAACCACAAACAGTGGTTTCTAAGCACTTTCCTAGCCTCTTCCAAAACGTGACCTCTCCTATTACTCCTATTACCCCCCCGCCCCCTACACACTGAAAAGGACCACTACCCGTCCAGTTGCGCTCGAGGGAGAAGTTTATACCTTCGTCCTAGGGATGCTAGATGCAGCAGAGAAGGCAGTAACCGAGGCAGCCGAGGGCTGGGAAGGGAGGAAGAGGTGCGGGAGCGAAGGGAGAGAGAAAAGAGAGAGAGAAAAGAGAGAGAGAGATAGGACGACGAGGGGGAGGGGAGACTGGAGCGCATCGGGAGTAACCTCCACCGCACCCGACCGCCCCGAAGGGCAGCCCGCCCAGCCCGCGAGTTTCTCCCCGGCCGCCTCCAGCCGAGGCTCTCGGGGAGGAGGAAGGAAGGGGTTCCCCGTCCAGGAAGCAGCACAAGCGGCGGCCGCCTCTAGCCTCACCCTCCTCAGCCCCGCACCGCCCATTCCTCATTCCCCTCGTCGCCGCGTCCCCGCGCCTCCCCCTGCAGACACCCCCACCCGGTCCGCTCGCCCGCAGGGGCTCAGCGCCCGCACCCCCTCCCCGCCCCTCCGGGGACCCCTAATTCATTCAGTCGCCGCCGGCCCCGCCCGGCGCCGGCGAGGAGGGTCGGGACCGGGGCAGGGGCCCAGGAGGGGTGGTCCACTCCGTACCTCTCTCCCGCACCTGGGAGCCTCCGAGCCTCTGGCCCCCGCCGCCGCCTTCAGTGCCTGCGCCGCGCTCGCTCCCAGTCCGAAATGGCGGGGGCCGGGAGTACTGGCCGGGCAGCCGCCACCGCCGCCGCCGCCACCACCGCCGCCGCCGCTGTGCCTCCGCCGCCGCGGCCGCCGCCTAGGGAAATCGAGCTCCGAGCACACTGATGGGTTCGGGGCCGGGCGGCCGCAGAGGGCAGAGCTATCGATGCGCGCGGCGCTCGATTCCTCTCCAGACCGGCGTGCGGGGAGGGAGCGGCTGAGGGCGGTGTGGGAAGAGGGAAGAGAGCGAGCCTGCGAGCGCCGCCGGGGAGAAGGAGGGGGCCGGGCTGGGCCAGCGGAGGAGGAGCGGGGGCCGGGCTGGCTGGGGAACCGGGTGGCGGGCGGCGAAGAGTGGGGGAGCCGGGCCGGCGGAGCAGGCGTGGGGAGGGGGTCTGGGCGGCGCCTCGGCGGGGCGGGGAGGAGGGACCGCGGGACCCACGCGGCGGCCCGCCTCCGGACTCTCGCCGCAGAGCCCAGTCGGCGGCCGCAGACTCGCACCTGGGCCTCGGGGCGCTGGGCTGCGCGCACACCAGGGACTCCGGGAGCGACCCTGCCGCGCCCACTCCGGGTCTCCTGCGAGAAGCCGCGGGAAATCCGCCGCCCTTCGGGGTCGGCTGCACTCGTGCACGTTCATTTACTGTCATTTGCAGCAAGTAAATAAACAGCAGTCACCAAATGTGGGAGGCGACTTCGGTGACTTAGGGAGACATCGGGCAGAGAGTTCCCCCCCCCCCCCCGCCAGGGGCTTTCTGACCACGGCTTGGTGATTACCAGCCTTAACGCTCTGGGGGCTGGGAACCTAGCCCCAAGCCCAAACAGGCGCGACACAGGCTTTCATCATTGATCTCAACGGGGAGGAGTTCTGTCTTGTTTTTTGTTGTTGTGTTTATGGATGTTTTGAAGTCGTCGCAGGTCATTCTAAACAGCGACCTCAAATGTGCCTATCGCCCATGAGGGCACAAACAGAAGATAAACTGTGTTTAAGTAGAAGTGCCCTTGATAGTTTAGACCTGAGGAGAATCACTCAAACATTAATTAGAAGACTGAGATTAATCAGTTAATGTTCAGGGAGTTAACACGTCTAACAACAAAACAATTAAAACTGCTAGCATAACCCAGAGTCTGATAAACTACCTAGAGAAGTAAATTGTTTGGGTGAGTTTTTAAGGTTAAGGTGAGTTTTAAGGTTGAGGCCTGGGAGACCAGCATCTGCATCTAATAGGACTACCTGAGTATTTCTGGTTCTGTCTCTCTAGTCCGTCCACATGGTAAAACACAATAAAACTATTATTTTAAATTCCAACTAATAATCCCAACTATTATTTAAATCCCAAACGATTATATTAAATCCCAACTATGTCACTTAACACAGTCCTTAAAACAATGGTCACCCATTTCTTCCTACCCCTTAGGTGGGCTGTCACCTGCAAGACTTATTCTGGTCTTTCTCTCCTAGCATCTGGTACCAAGTGGAAGAGACAGAAGAGAGGAAGTGGAAGACAGGGGAGGGAAAAGAATGTCCCTACTCTGTGTCAAGTAGTTGCTAAATCTTTTGAACATACCTTATTTAATCATCACAATAACCTTAGGACGAATACTTCTCAATTCTTTACAGATGAGGAAACAAATTTAGAGAGGTGAAAAGTTGGGCCCAAGTTCACCCCGCTGAATAGAAGGATCCATGTCAGATCATGTTCACTCCTCTGCTCCCAGCTCTAGAGGTTCCCATCCTGCCTGTGGCTCCCATCCCCCTTAATGAAAAAGCAAAAATCTCCAAGACCTATGGCCTTAGATTATGTAACACCCCTCACCCCTTTTGTCTCTGAACTCTATCCTATTACCCCTTTCCTCACTTAAACACACACGCGTGCGCGCGCGCGCGCGCACACACACACACACACACACACACACACAGGTTCCTGGCTGTTCTTGAAAATGCCAGGCAGGCTTTTTGTGGGGGAATTTGCACTTGCTGCCTCTAACAGAACGTATATCCACTACATAGTCATAAATCTTCCTGACACTTACAAATCTTATAGGAGACTTAGAAACATCTCCTTCCAATGAGTTATTCCCAAAAGATCATCTTTGATACTGTATCTATCCCTCCCCCTGCCAAATCCTCTCTTCCTGTTTTATTTTTTCCAGAACACCATTTTCTAATATGCTATATAACTTATTTATTGTGCTTTCTTGTCTTTTTCCCACCAGAATATTAAGCTCTAGGAGGGCAGGGATTTTTGTCTATTACTTACTGCTATATTTCCAGTGTCTACAACACAATAGGCACTTAATAAATATTTATGGAATGTTGAATGAAGTTATGCACCCTCTCTCTGAACTCTGTGACTCTAAATCCTTGCTTAGAGTGCCTTAACCTCTCAGTAATCTGTTTTTACTTTCTTTCAAAATCTGCCTTTAAACTCACCCAGGTCACTTTCTGATAAACCACACCCTGTGGAGTCAAGGAAAGTGTCTGCACATAATGAACACAATGAGTTTTTGTCAAATGAATGAATTTGCACTTATTTGGATGTTGCTTTGTAGTCGCTCTTAAATATAAACTACAGATTTATTTTGTCCAACTTCAAGTACATGATAAGCTCTTGTTTTCTTTGACAGCTGCTAGTACAATGTTCTCCCTGTAGTTGGTGCTCCATAAATCTTACAAGGACTATAATAAAGAGGAGGGGAGAGCTTTATATAGCACTTTTATGCTGATTGTTAAAATTCTGGCATTAGCAGAAACCTAATGCATCTCCATGGTCTCAATTATCATCTGAGCTCATGATTCCCAGAGCAAAGCTGCATCCCACTCTCTCTTCTGCTCACCCTGTCCTCCAGCTTGAGCTCACACACCTTCTCTCTTTCTTTTTCACTCCTACAGCAATGTACGCATATGTTGTGCCAAACTTTTCCACCCTTCAGTCCTGAGTACTTTCTCAGAAACAGGCATTCTCTTTCTTTCCTTGACACAGGGCTCACAGCAGGGGATCTCCAAGGGAAGCACCTTGCATACTTATGTAAATGCAAGTTCCTAGGGACCTCGCTTAGAGATTCTATTCAGCTGGGGCAAGGTGATCTAGAAATCTTCATTTTTAACAAATCAGGTGATCCTAAACTGGTGGTTTGCATTCTGTACACTGAGAAACTCTGATCTTGACACATGGCTCTTGGCAGCTACACTGTCTCCTGTCTTCTGGGGTTTCCTTCTTTAAACTTGGTGCCTGTGCTGAATAGTCTCCATAGCTCTCCTTTTCTCTGCTCTGCCCAAGGACAAGCCCAAAGACGTACACTGTGATCATGCTGGGAAAAGAGAGAAGGGATAGCACAAAAGTATAAACTTGAGGATTCGAGGTTTGCTCTAAGATGTAACTGAGGTTTTTGCCCTCTACCGCTACACTCTTCTGGGAAGGCAGCCACATTCACGCGTGCCCTTGTGAATGTCCTTTTGATCGTGCTTTATGAAGATCATACTGACCTATCCTTCACAAGATACTCTCTTCTGCAGACATAATGAAAGCCCAAACAACAGAAATTCCTTTGTGCTAACTGGGCTCTTGTGAGATCTAAAGTGCCAGGACATGTTCAGAGCACTGCGAATGCTGAGGGTTTATTTTGAGGAAATAAGGAAACTAGAAAAACACATCATCAGCCAGAACTACTGTTGATTCTAGAAATCAACGGCAGTTCTAATGATCCTGCAACAGGCCCTGGTGCTCGGCTCATTCCCTCATTGACAGGCATCTATTGCCCATGCTCTAATACTTTTGTCATTCTCTTGAATCAGCATCTCTCTGCTTCTTTCTCATATACAGTCCCAACTTGTACTGCCATCTCTGCTGCTAGTGATTGCTCTCTGCAACTTACATTTAAAACATCCCAAGCAAGAGCATCAACATGTATCTGTCATTCACTATGCAATAAGAAGGGCTGTTACAGGACACAGTTGTCCTGACGGGCCACCTCACTGGTAGTCGATCTTCTTTATGCCACCTCACTGGTAGTCGATCTTCTTTATGCCTGGCTTAGAGAGGATTGCCTCCACTTGAAGGCCAATCCGAAGTCCAGACACTTGTGGCCAGAGTAACGAGACACAGAGCAGGAAAAATCAAGCAGAAGAAGCTACCTGTAGGTACTTTCATAGACTCTCCAGTTTTCTCTAGTGGGCAATTTGTGTCACTAATAGGTACTATTTAATTCACTTTCTCAGGATATAATCTCCTCTGGACACTTACTCCATTAGACTTTATATTCCCTTTCACACATCTGTTTTCCCCCATTACATTAATTCCTCAAGGTCTCTGCCTCATTTAACTCCACAACCCACAGCCCTTAGCAGATAGTAGTGCCTCTGTAAATACCTGCTGAAGTGAATAAAGTTATAACATCGTTTCAGCCCTGTTTCTACATAGTCACTTCAAGCTCGCCTAGCCAAATTCCTAGGCCATTTCTTTTCTTTTCTTTTTTTTAATATTTTATTTATTTTACAGAGATCACAAGTAGGCAGAAAGGCAGGCAGAGAGAGAGAGAGAGAGGAGGAAGCAGGCTCCCCACGTAGCAGAGAGCCCGATGCGGGACTCGATCCCAGGACCCTGAGATCATGACCCGAGCCGAAGGCAGAGGCTTAACCCACTGAGCTACCCAGGCGCCCCTCCTAGGCCATTTCTAAATGAATGTCCTGTCATCATCTTGGATGTCTGTCTAAAACTAAATTCTTCACCTTATTCCCCCAAACCAATTCCCTCTCCGGATTTTTCTATCTTACCTGAGAGGCATCATGGCCCTTCAAAAGACTTGAAGACTTAAATTAATTTTTAACCCAATCCACATTCAAATTGGCTCAGTTTCTTTGAACTCTACTTCCTAAGTATTTTCTCGTATCTGTTTCTTCCACATTCCTTCCTTCACGCCTATAATTCTGGAACAACGTCCTCGTGATTTCTCTACCTCTTGGCTTTCTTCTTTCCAATTCAGGCCATATGCTGTTGCCACATTAATCTTTCTTACACATGTCTTTCATCATCATCAAACATTTACTCCATACCTATTCCACACAGGTTTCAGCCCTACAGATTATAGAGTTTTAAAGTGCAAAGGGTCACAAGCTAAGTACCTAATGGGTACTTAAAGATGATGATAATTAACTTTGAAATTAGAGGGAGAAATGATCATCGGTCCCAGCAAAGCCTTCACTCCGACCGAGTCTTGCTTAGAGGTCTTTAATAACGCTTTATATCTAGCTGAATCAGGTCCAAATCCTTCATGTCCAGCTTTTGATCCCATGAATGGTCTGGTACCATCCCGCCCTGCCACTTTGTTTTCCATTTTCCCAGGGCAGACGCTCTCCTCTCACGAACGTCCCCACTCCCTGCCACAAAACCAGCATGTTGTTTTTGCTTCTCTTTTCACCTAGCATCTTTTTGTCTCTCTCTTTACTGAAATGCTCTCTCTTTCAAGATCCTTTAAGGAAGCTTTGTTAATTATGCCATTCTCTTTTTGATCTGTTATATCATTTTCATTAATCATGTCTCCCCAAGTAAATTCTAAAATCCCAGAGGCAAAACCCCTATCTTAGGTGTGTGAACCACCTCCCCATGCAAGGCTAGTTCACTGCCATTACTCAATAACTGCGTGAATACATATAATGGGCTTTATCAGCAAGATAGACATGACGAAAGCAATGTTCGAGGATGATCAGGATAGCAGCTAAATGCAGAAAAGACTGGAAGGAAAAAGACCTCAGGTAAGGCGCTTTGTGGTTAGTCTAATAGTACCCAGTGACAGTGGGACCAGTGCCCTGGCTGAATTTACTAGTCCTGTGAGCTAGAACAAATTCGTTAATCCCTGCAATCTCTTGCTTAAGAAGAGAGCAGTGACATAACAGCTACTGTTTGTTAAACTCCTCCTATAAGCCAGACAAGCGTTATACATAATTTTAAACAAAGAGCACACGGTTCCCATATCTGTCTGCTTGTCCCCTTCTTTACTGCTACCACCGCAGTCAAAACCACCATCCATCATCCCTGTCCCAGGCCAACAGTCATCTCTAACAGGTCTCCTTGCTTCTTCTCTTGCTCCTCCGCAATCCATTTCCCATGAAGCAATGAAGCAGCCAGTCTGATTCTTTTCTTTTCTTTTTTTTTTAAGATTTTATTTTATTTATTTGTCAGAGAGAGAGCACAAGCAGGCAGAGAGGCAGGCAGAGGGAGAAGCAGGCTTCCTGCCGGAAAATGAGCCTGAAGCCAGGCTCGATCTGGGATCACAACCCAAGCAGAAGGCAGCGGCTTAAGCAACTGAGCCACCCAGGCTCACCCAGGATCCTTTTCAAAGTGCAAACTGAATTGCATGACTAGATCAAAGCTCTTCGAGGGCTTTTCATTGCACTCAAAAATAAAATTCAAACTTCTGCCAGCTATTTCATGTGCCTTCTGACCGCAACATGTAGGACCCTTCTCCTTTCTGGGCTCCCACTACACTAGCCACCTTTTGCTTCCAGCCTCTTTGAGGCCCTATCCTTGCATGATCCTCCCAGCAAGACTCTTCCTGCCTTTCAGGTGTCAGCTTAAAACCTCCACTTCAGTAAGAGATTCCCCAACACCCAGTCTACATCATCTCTCCCCACCCTATTCCCTCACTGCTACCCTTCAAACAGTCACCCTTTGACACAATGGCCTCTTTCATCGCTCACTGTGCCTGAGAGTATCTTAGTTATTTGTTTGCTTTCTCTTCCTCTGCTGAAATATAAATTTTATGAGCTAAGGACCACTGAATTCTCAGATTTTATGAGCCAGGGAGAGTTGAGCCCATAGTAGTTACTTAATAAAGATTGGCTGATAAGCCGCTCTAGAGAAAACAATAGGACAAATAATGTACTCAAGTGAAGTCTTTGCAAATCAATTTAAGTCTCTTGTTTTGCTTCTATCCATCCAATGCAATAGTAACTTTATTTAATGCTTGTTTTGCTTTTAAGAATACTAAAAGTCAGGGGCACCTGGGTGGCTCACTTGTTAAGTGTCTGACTGTTGACTTTGGCTCAGGTCATGATCTCAGGGTTGTGAGATTGAGTCCTATCTCAGGCTCCATGCTTGACGAAGTCTGCTTGAGACCCTCTGCCCCTCCCTTGGCTCATGCACGCCCATGCTCGCGCTCTCTCTCTCAAATAAATAAATATTAAGAGTCAGATTATCATTTTTTAATTGCTTTCTTCTAGTTCTCCAAGGGGGTGCTCATTGGACTACAATTTTTTTTTTTTAAGATTTTGTTAGTTATTTGAGAGAGACAGAGAGATTGAGAGAACAAGTGGGGGGAAGAGCAGAGGGAGAAGCAGACTCCCACACAACATGGGACTCAATCCCAGGACCCTGGGATCATTATCTGAGCCAAAGGCAGCTTAAACAACTGAGCCACATGATCAATTACAAGCCTGAATTTCCTAGTTCCCATCTTTTCTCCTTAATCACAGTTATTATATATTTTATAACATCAATTCTGGAGCCTAGGGGCATTAACCCTTTGGGACCAGGCTTCTAATTTAGTATCCGTATGTCCTCAGTTGAAAGAAGTCACATTTTTTGCTAAATTCTTGTTTCAGTTGAAGATTATTTTCCTTGTCAAATGTCCAGTGAAAGTGGAGTACCTTGGAGTGCCTGGGTGGCTCAATTGGTTAAGCGACTGCCTTCGGCTCAGGTCATGATCCTGGAGTCCCGCATGGGGCTCCCTGCTCAGTGGGGAGTCTGCTTCTCCCTCTGACCCTATCCCCCTCTCATCCTCTCTCTTTCAAATAAATAAATAAAATTTTAAGATAATTTATGGAGTTCTTTATTCATTTCAAATAACAACAATAAACTCATTGCATGTTAACATAAAAAACATTTTTATAAAGATAACCTCTATCTTTAAAGAAGATATCTATATCTTTATGTATAAACCTATATATCTATATCTTTATATATACATATATAAACCTATATCTTTATACTTTTAAAGAAAAGTAGTAGGAAGAATAGCATTGTTTTAACATGTTTGCAAATTTCTGTAACGTCTGATTTAATACAAGAAGCTAGATTCTCACATCTCCTCCTGATTTCTATCTATTTAGAATGAAACAGCCTCTAGAAAATTCTACCATGCACTAATAAGAGAAATGAAGATGAAAAAAGAAAATAATGGCTTGGTGTTATTCTAAATATGTTTGACCTTGGAGACCTCCTAAAAAGGTCTTGGAACTTTCAGGGGTGCCAGAACCACACTGTGAGAACTACTGTTTGAAAGAACTTTTGTTAAATTTTTTTTGGTAGTAAAACAGGGCCACATTTAATAAAGAGCAGTGTGCTAATTAGCTTTTTCCCAAAATTATTGTTTTATGTTTCAGAACAGGCTCTCTGAGTCCCTATTAGACAATATCTATTGATACCAGTATTTGGGAGAAATTATCACTAAGATAACATATAAAAGTAAAACAGATGCCCCAAATAATGTACTTCTTCACAATAATTGAAAATTCTTTTTTTAGGTCAGTTTTGTGTTCTTCAGGATCTTGAAGTACTTTACAGACATTACTTAATTGAATTTCCCAGAATGCCAAGGGAATGTTTCCAAATACAATTTTTGTACATTTTGCAGATAGTTTAACTGACATGGCTTGAAGAAAAGCTGTGAGTAAAAACAAAGAATTATCATGTTTTTATTATGATTATAAACATACCACAAATCTTCCTTATGATGGGGTCACACCCCAGTAACCCCATAATAAATTGAAAATATCGGAAGTTGAAAATGCATTGACTGTACCCAAGCTACCAAACACCACAGTTTAGCCTAGCCCGCCTTAAACATGCCCGGAGCCCCTTACCTCAGCCTACACTTGAGCAAAATCATGTAACACACAGCCTATTTTATAACACAGTGTTGAATAGCTCAGGTAATTTGTTGACTACCGTACTGAGGGTGAAAAACAGAATGGGCGAACAGGTACAGAACGGTTGTACTGGTTGTTGACCCTCCTGACCACAGGGCTGACTGGGAGGTGTGGCGGCCGCCGCCCGGAACCGCAAGAGAGCATCACACTGGATATCACGAGCCTGGGAAAAGATCCAAATTCAAAATTCAAAGTATGGTTTCTACTGAATGCGTATGGCTTTCTCACCATGTGAATAACTGTAGCTTGAATCCCGGTAAACTGGGGACCATCTGTATATATTCTCCAGATTGGTTTTTTTTTATAATTTTTTTTATATTTATTTGTCAGAGAGAGAGGGAGAGAGAGCACAGGCAGACAGAGTGGCAGGCAGAGGCAGAGGGAGAAGCAGCCTCCCTGCCGAGCAAGGAGCCCGATGTGGGACTCGATCCCAGGACGCTGGGATCATGACCTGAGCCGAAGGCAGCCGCTTAACCAACTGAGCCACCCAGGCGTCCCTCTCCAGATTGTTTTAAGGCACCAGGCTCCTCAGGAGCATGGGTAATGTTATAATCAAAGTTTCTACTCTCAGTGTCTCAACAATACTGAATCTTTTTTTTTCTCTCTCCCTTCTCTCCCTCCTTTCTTCCTTCTTCTTCTTCTTCTTTTTTTTTTAACCAAAACACAACAACCCAAAAAACCAAAACTGTGAAACTTCTCGACACTGAATCTTACCTCGGCTCCGTAACACACCTTAGCTCTCTAGAAGTCATCCTTAGTAACTTCAAACTCATATCATATCCCATCCACTGGTGCTCAGGTCAGTCACAATAAAACCTTGTCCCTCCTTTGTTCAAAACCTCCAAATAACTTCACATCTCATTCAAAGGCAGAACCCTCCAAATGACCCATGAGGAGCCCCTCTAATTTCCTAATCATATATTTTCTCCTCTTTGTGTGTGTGTGCTCCAATAAAACTGTATTGCTAGACACCGACTTTTTTTCACGCAACTTTCACATACCAGGAAATATTCTTTTGATTTTTTTCAACCATTTAAAATGCAAAAACCATTCTTAGCTCCTAGACAGTATAAAAACAGGTGGTGGACCAGGCTGCAGGCTGTAGTTGAATGACTGTTATCCCAGAGGGCAGATTTCCAGCAAGTTCCTCAAGGCAGGTTTTCAGCAAGTCCTACCAGTGGAGCCCATGGTAATTTCTCTGCTTTTTGGTGAGCCACACCTGCCCTCTCCCACAAGGTCTGGATCTCAGTCCCGGTTGTGGCGTCCAGGGGAAAGTAGAGCGGCTCTGCTTTTCCGTGCTCTGTCTCAGCCCTAGGGGTAGTAGCTGCTTCTTTATTGGCTGCTATTCCTATTCTCTTTCAAGTTCTGGTCACTTTCTACTAGCTATATGAATTTCGGTCGCTGCATAACAAATTACCACAGATTGAGCATCTTAAGATAATAAACATTTATTATCTCAGTTTCCATGGTCAAGAGTAACTGGGTCCTTTTCCCAGGGTCTCGAGACAGCAGTGAAGATGTCAGCCAGGGCTGTGACCTCGTCTGGAGCTGGGGTCCTCTTCCAGGCTCACTGGTGTTGGCAGAATCCAGTTCTTGTGGCTGTGGTGGGGAGGCCGTCCGCGAAGCCTGCCAGGACCCTCTCCACAGCAGGACAGTTTGCTTCAAGTCTCCCAGGAGAGCACATCTGCAATGTCTGTCTGCTTCTTGTAGCATTCTTACCTTTAGGCACTCTTCTATAATTTCCCTCTTAATTCAGTCAAGTGATTAGGGATCTTAATTACATCTGCTCCTCCCCCTCTTTTGATGCCACACCAGCCTCCTCCTGTTCCCTGGACAGACCGGCACATAGTCACCTCAGGGCTTCCACAGCAGGTAGTGTTCCTCCTACCGGGAAGGCTCCTTTCCCCAGGTAACCACAGGATTCACTCTCCCGCTCCCTGCAGCTCTTTGCTGAAACACCTCTTTCTCAGTTGAGGTCTCTGACCACCTAATTTAAAATGGCAACTTCCACTCCAGAACTCTCTTTCTTTTATCTTCATTGCTTTTCTCCACAGATCACCATCTGTCACACAATATGTTTCACTTATTTATTTGTTCATGGTCTGTCTTCCCCCAACTAGAAACTAAGCTATACGTGAGCTAAGATTGGTGTCTGTTCTATTCACTGGTGAATTCCCATCGCCAAACACAGAGTAGACACTCAAAAAGTATTTGTTGAATAAAAAACTACAGAAATCCTAAAATGAACTTTGACATGTGTCAGGAGGATAAGAATGTGGGCAACCCAAGAAAATATACTAAAATATAATTAATATGTATTTCCAAAAAACCATCCTGAAAACAAACTATTACAACAATAAATAAGGACAAATGGATGCTCCACTCAATTGTTTTTTTCTGGTTTCAGAATGTGACGCAGCTTGTATTTTAAAAAGTTAACGGGAGGGTGCCTGGTGGCTCAGTTGGTTAAGTGACTGCTTTCAGCTCAGATCATGATCCTGGAATCCTGGGATCGAGCTCCGCATCAGGCTCCCTGCTCAGTAGGGAGCCTGCTTCTCCCTCTGCCTGCCATTTCCATGGCTCATGCACACACTCTCTCTCTTGCAAAATATATAAATAAAATCTTTTAAAAATAAATGTACTTGTATCTACAATCAAAGAGTAAATTCTGTGCAATTGTACATAATTTTTTTTAAGATTTTATTTTATTTATTTATTTGTCAGAGAGAGAGAGGGAGAGAGAGTGAGAGCACAAGCAGGCAGAGGCAGAGAGAGAAGCAAACTCCCTGCCGAGCAAGGAGCCCGATGCGGGACTCCACCCAGGACCCTGGGATCATGACCTGAGCCAAAGGCAGAGGCTTAAACCACTGAGTCACCCAGGCGTCCCAATTGTATGTAATTGTTGAGGGAGTTTGAAAAATCAAAATTCAGAAAACAAAGGTAAAAAGTAAAAATGGAAAGGTCTTGTCTAGTTAGGATTGGGAATGCACACACGTGTGAGGACAGTGGGACAGTATGTCGTGTGTGTGTGTGTGTGTGTGTGCTTTACTGATACTGAGTAATACTTTATGTTGACAAGATCATCAAGGCTAGGCACTCTCAACTAAGCAAGGTGTTGAGATGTATTTAGTGGTGAGGATATCCACAAGTCATTTCTAACTAATGTTAAAGTCTTTCATACTTGAATTGACTTTAAAATTTTTTAAAAATTAATGTATTTATTTGTCAGAGAGAGAAAGAGAGAGCACGTGCACAAACAGGGGGAGCAGCAGGCAGAGGGAGAAGCAGGCTCCCCGCTGAGCAAGGAACCTGATCCAGGACTGGATCTCAGGACCGCGGGATCATGACCTGAGTCAAAGGCAGATGCTTAACCAACTGAGCCACCCAGGCATCCCTGACTTTAAAATTTTTAATTCGTGTTCAGGCTTAACCCTAGCACATGCTTCCCAAACTGAAGTGAATGTTCATACGCTTTCTTGAGCAGGATTTGCAGCTAGCTCCCATGGGAGTATATGATGACTGTGATTAGCTCCAATCATGTGTCTCAGATGGAAAATATTGAGAATCCACTGGTCTCATTCTTTTTCTAAGGAAAATCAGAAATCCTACAAAATAAAGCAAAAGAAAAAAGGAAAGCTCTGATGCTATTATCAATAGACTGTTGGGCCATCTTTCTCAAATACTTCTTGAACAGAACACTTGAAAACCATCACAAACTTGCTTCTAGATAGTCAGAGGCAGGCTGCTGCAATGTGTGTGATTACACATGGTGAGATAGATGTGACTTTAAAAATCCCAACAGGTGCAGTGTTACATCCTGAGACATCAACTTATAAAACTCAACATCCTAAAGTCAATTGCTTTTCAAATCTAAGAATTCTCAAAGTATCTGAGAAGAAAAAAAGAAAAATTACTTTGTAAAAAAAAAAAAAGTTGGGACTGATTGGATTTCAGTAACATCTCTACCCAAAATAGTAAACAATGTGTGGAATGGTTATTATTTTTCCTTATGTGCTGTTGAAGAAACAAGCTGTTACGGAATTTTGCATCTTGTATGCAATCCCACTGCTATAAATTAAAGAAAGATGTGTAGTATTGCCAGGGTACTGACTTACCATAAAGAGGAGTAATAAAGAAATAATGAAGGTGGATATAAATGCAAGACACTCACACAAATCCTGAATAGTAACGCTGTAAAGTACATGTACTTTTACACTGACCAGCATGCCCATTACCTCTCCCCTAGACTTCTGCACTGGGTTCCTAATTTGCCCCCACTGACTCTTCAAATCCACTTCCTACACTATTTTCAGATGAATCCTCTTGAAGTACAACACCGACATCCTCCCTCACCCCTGCACCTTGTTTAGAAATCATCAATGTCTACAGCATAAATACCTAGAGAATAAAGTTCAAATCCAGATCTACTTTTCCCAACCTTATTTCCCACGAATATTCCCCTTTTGGTGTTGACTTGAAGCTAAACTGCTTCCCTCCCCGCCCTGCCACTAAGACTTTGTCTGCTGCCTGTAGTTCTTACTTCTGAGTCCGCATCCTCCCTAACCCTCCTGCCTTCGCAAAGAAAAGTTCTCTGAATGGAGAGGGGGAAGGGCAGAACCCCAGGTGTAAGACCCAGTCCTTGGGTTTTAAGGGGAAGTGATTACTTTCAAAAAGTGCAACTACGTTCTCGCCAGCGTATTTGCATTCTAGCTTTAAAAACTATCCAGACAACATAATAGTGAAAAACAGCTTAAAATCCCCTTTTAAGGGGCGCCTGGGTGGCTCAGTTGGTTAAGCGGCTGCCTTCAGCTCAGGTCATGATCCCAGCGTCCTGGGATCGAGTCCCACATCGGGCTCCTTGCTCGGCAGGGAGCCTGCTTCTCCCTCTGCCTCTGCCTGCCACTCTGTCTGACTGTGCTCGCTCACTCGCTCTCTCTCCTTCTCTCTCTCTGACAAATAAATTTAAAAAAAAATCTTATAAAAAAAATCCCCTTTTAAGAGAGTGTGCTGGGAAGTCAGTCAATCCGTCCCTCCCCTCACTCCCCATGAGGTACCCTCTGACTTGCAGGCTCTGCTCAAATGACACTGTCTTTGTGAAGGCTGGTCTCTGATTCTCTCAGCAAGGGATAATTTCCTCTCTTACCTCCCCTTGTACTTTGCCCACTTCTCCCGCTCACCAGTACTCATTCCAATATCTGTGAGCCTTTAAACTTCCCGCGTTTTGTTGTGCTGGGAGGGGTCCTCTCAGAGTGTGAGGAATAGGCATACCCAGGGCACCCAGGAAAGACCATCGCCTCAGCCGGCAAGTCCATGGAAAACAGAACCTGATTCTAGGACACAGTCATGCTTGGGACCCTCTGGGCTCAGACGGAGCTCTAGTGTTCTGCTCAGGTGGCCATCCCCATTCCTTCCAGTCAAGGAGTGCATCGGTCCTTGCTCCTTATTCTGATTTTCTGCTAGCACAGTGAGGTAGTAAGCATCTATTTCTACTTCTTCAACTTCAGCCACATTACCAACAAAATTCTCTCTCTGCCTCGTTCACACTCACACTTCTGGAAGGTGAACTTAATCAATGGTCTAGTGAGGCACTTGGCAATTTTGGAGTCCTGTCTTGGCGAGGGCTTATGCTCCAGACCATTTCTGGATTTGGGTATTGGTCTCAGGTTGAATCTTTAAAGCCATGGGATGCATAACATATACATAAAGTAAAGCTTCAAGCTATTTTTCTTTGAAGATGTGTATGAATATATCAGACAAAGTTTCATATCAGACCTACCTTTATGATCACTTTGTGTAATAATTCAGGTCCCTTCCTTATCGTAAGCCCTTTGAAGACATCATTGTAATCCGTTCCTCTTTGCCCCTTGCACAGTGAGTAGCTTGGTGGGTCCTGGCACGGAGTAGGTCCTCAATAAATATACATTAATATGTGCCAAGACTATATCCTGAGTATAAATCCTATGCCTCCCTATAAAACGCTGAAAAGTGCGATCTGGTATTCTCTCGGATGGTTATGTGCCACCCTTCTTCCTAGCAGCACTCAAACCAACGTAGTTGCACTGTTTTTTCCATATAGTTCTAGCCAGAAGGGTATAAAGCTAAAAGTGGGGGTCGTTTGTCAGTTTGCTTTTTTACTCCGCTGTGGAATATGTTATAAACAGTTTTATGAGACTTCGCTAGAGCCCAGGGCCCTTATACACATAAGCAATGCTGAGCTAATTGCCAATTGATGGTTTAAATGCGGTAGAAAAGAATTTCAGGGGTGGAGCAAGAATGTGAACCAAAGATCAGGCCTTAGATCCCATAACCACATTTCTAGTCCAGTGACATGGCAGCCATCCAGAGGGGCCACATGATGCCTTAGAGGACATTCTGAAAGTAGAGATTTACTAGTGAATTTTCTGCCCCCCCCCAAGTAATTTGTTGTTTCTCTTTTATATCTTTTGGATTGTATTTCTAGGCAGCAGTCCTATGTTCACATAAAGGAAAATGTTTTTGGGTTTTCATCTTTAATACCACTCTCCTGGAAGCGTTTTATCACTAGTTTCTTCCTCATATTCACTTTGCAAGGTTTCTTTATTTCTCTAATGCAAATTATCAATAACTGTACTTTGTCATATATACATTTTTGATACGTTCATATTTCTTTTAGTAATGACTCTTTCCTGAAAAGAATACCAATAAAGATAAGCCATAAAAAATGTAAAATGTTTATATAAAATCTCATTTTACTTTCAAATCACTTATCAAATATGAATGCTTTCAACCCAAAAGAGAATGATTTCTTTGCTTTTCCTGCATGATTTCCTCAGTACTTGAAGAGAGAAACACAAAATCATTTTCTGAGACATTTAGTTTGAAAATTTTTCATTAGAAGCATTGCTACTTGAACTGGAAAAATGAGAGGAATGACTGCTACATGCATAGTAAGAAAAATCATATGGATCTGTGAAACAGCACCAGCCCTGTTTGGAGAATAATTCTAGTTTAAAGCATTAACAATGTAAAGAAATGGATATTTTGCTTGTCTACTGGAAAAACAAAACATGATGAATTCTTTAGACCGTTCTTTTTCAATTTATTATCCATCAGTTTTAACCTCTTGAGTTGACTTGTGAAATTATATAGGTAGTTTCTATATTACATGTTTTGTTGACCAGGAAATCCAGGCTTTTGTGGCCTTAGCTCTTCAATATTATACATAATGTATGACCACCACTGGCCTCAATTTCTATTCAGCACGTCTTTGTTGCAAAGCATCTGTACCATTAACAGAGATAAACATATCTACCCCAAACTTTACCTACACTCTGCATTTTTCATAATGAAAACGTTAATAGTCCAAATGGCCTTCTATTTTGCTACTAACTGCTCTTATGTCTATTATTTGCAAATTAAGCTATGTCACTTGTGCATAAAACTAATATCATCAACATACAGAGGGTCCTCCAAGAATCTTAATATAATAAGCCATCTGTGCTTTGCTCCTGTAGGAATCCATGGAAGCCAACAATATGTTTAGAGTCAGAGGTACTCTTGTAGTTGAAAATTTCTGCTAGAAAATCCTTTTCTGTGTCTACTTGGGAACGAGGACCCATAAAATAATGTTCAACAGGATACTTCCCTTTCATTTTAGGAGATAATTTTCCTTCCTCAAGGAATACTTTCTCTTTTTAGGTCTCAGCCAAAGGATTTGCAAGGCAGAACACAAATTATTTTATGACAGCATGAAGTCAAAGTGCAGCTAGTAATGGGGCCTGACCCTCAAATGTCTCACTTGCATATTTAGATTAGAATGATGTGGTGAGAGGCTTTGGTAACTTTACTTTTAACTTCTAGTTTGTTCTGTGATGGGAAAATTTCCCTTTAAGTATTTGGCGCAGTTTTTAGAAACTAGGTCCCACTAGTAACTCAGTAATCCACAGACTCCCTCCTTCTGATTTTGCTGTTCCTGGGGGACCCCAGGGCTATTTCTCCTCTTCTCCTTCTCTATTTCACTTTAATATTTGATCAGAAGAACAATGCCTACTCCAGTGATAAAAAGGAAGGTTATATTAAAATTAGTTACAGAAATTTATGTTTGGTGGGACACCTGGGTGGCTCAGTCGGTTAAGTGTCTTGCCTTCAGCTCAGGTCATGATCCCAGGGTCCTGGGATCAAGCCCTGCGTCATCGGGCTCCTTACTCAGTGGGGAGACTGCTTCTCTCTCTCCCTCTGCCCCTTCCTGCTGCTTGTGCTCTCTCCCTCTTTCTGACAAATAAATAGATAAAATCTTTTTTAAAAATTTATATTTGGATTCCAATGATACACAATAAAATGGAAATAGGCATACTAAATGTGCTCCCAGGCATGAAGAAAAACTAAAGTTACAGCTACACACTAGTGGGAAACTAACAGAGAAAAAAAAGTCTTTAATATTTCGTCTCTTGAGCAGAACCATTTGGCCAGGAGACAGAAGTATTCATTTGAGCATCCTCCCAGTCTTCCTACATAGCCTTGGGAAGCTGGGAAGACCAAATTCTCAGACCACCTCTAGGCTGGACTTGGTGCCTTTACCGTATACGATGCCACAAGAACACGTATTCCTGTGCTTCTTTACCTCTTTTACTAGAATGTGAGTCCGCATTCACCCAACAAATAATGAATCAAATGTCTACTACATGCCAGTAGCTCCTTCAGGTACTGGTAAGACAGCTGTGCAAAACCTGAACAAAACAAAACCAACCAACAAAACTCCCTCATATCGCTTATACACTAAGGTTTGGCATTGCATTGCCTTTCTCAGACCTACTTGCCTATGTGTTTTCTGTGCTTTGACGTCTCTTATCCCTTCAATGTCTTTACTCCCTGACCCTGTTCCGACTCAGCATTGCTCAGCATCTGGTGTTCCATAGATATTTGTTGAATTGAATAATTGTTTCTCTGTGTTCCATGGAGACATAGCCTGTGGCATTCCTAAAGCTAGAAAAACAGCAGCACATTGTTGTGAGGCCCATCGGCAGGTAATGTGGGACCTGCAGAGAGAGAAAGGTTGGAGCTGATGACTCAGGCACGCAGAACGGGAAGGAGTGGCCCAGGGTCACTGCCGCATGGCCTGTGCCTAGGCAAGATGCACTCAGGACACTGGCTGAGGAGACACGGGGGTAGCCAAGGACATGGACAAGGAATTTAAGAGACACCAGGAAGATCCCTTGCATCACCTAAGAGTATAAGCCTTAAAGAGCAGTGCAGAAGCTGTAACTGGGTAGGTCACCCTGAACAGTTTTTCTCCTTAACTTGATGAAAAATTTTCTGTCCTGCTAGGATTACATTTTTTGACTGGGAATAATGTTAAAGGGAAGATGAAGGGGCAGGTGGACAATAGATGAGGTCTTCTGAAAAAATAAGAGGTAGATTCTAAAGATAAATCAGAAGATGGATGGGGTAAGGAAACCGTGTCATGGGGCAACAGCCCGTGATTAAGGTAAGAGAGGACCTACAGGCCCTTAGGGACCTCTGCAGAGGGCCTTGCACCTGTGGACTCTGAGAGTTACCAGCTCTAGTATCCAGCTGTGAACGACTTTCTGTATTGTTGTTCTCTCCTGTTAACCTTAGTCTTCAGTAAAGACTTACTCAATGTTTAAAAACAAGTAATGACAGATATTTAGCATAGTTGTACTAGCAAAAATATTGTTAGCATAAAATATAGGATAGCCACCTAGGAATGTCACATAGCTGCTAAGAAAGTTGGCATAGAAGTATGTTTCTTATCATTTATTCCCAATATATTATTCAATGGAAATAGTAGATTATAAAATTGTATGATCCTGTTTCTACAATACGAAATAAATATCTGGCTAAGTGGTTAGAAGGTTGTCCAGTGAACTATTAATGCTGAAAAGGAGTAGGTGGTGAAATTAAAAGTTTAAAATTATTTTTAAATTTTAGTAACAAGTTTGTTACATATAAAATAATCAAACCCCACATGACTTCAAAAATAGAAGTGAAATGCAAAGGGAATTAGGGATAAGAATTACTCTTATAAAGGCTTTGCAGTCTTTCTAGTTGCCAATTGGGGGTTTCTTTACCTGTATCCATATTTTTTCCCCAAAGTGATTAGGAAGGGAAATGGTAAAAGAAAACATGTGTTACCTATTCAAGCTATGGATATTTTCTGAGCACCCACTTTGTGCAGGAATACCAAGTTATATGCTCAGTGTGCGCGAGGGGGTGGGTCGGACGTGACTCCTAATCTCAGGGAATTCTGAACAGAAGAGCGGAACCATGCGAACGGTTTGCCAGCGTTCCATAATGGAGCTTCCTGAGGTCTGGCTTTGCAATCTGGCAGAAGTGCGCTCAGCTGTCTTGCCTAGAAAGCCTCCAAGTGGAGAACTCAGTCACTGTTGTCCAGGCCTCCCATCCACTGGTGCACAGTCATCACCCCGTCCTCTAGAATCATGCTTTCTGGCCTTCCTTGCCTAGACTCCAGCAGGCTTTTTGTAGTTTTCACCATCCCTTTTACTAGAGTTACTCCCTCAGTAAGGGTAACTACGCAGTGAGACACTTTCTCCTTATCACCTTCCGTAAAAAAGCATTTATTGACTTAATGGAGCAATTTTTAAAGTGTGCAAGTCAGACAATATGGCTAGTGAATGGAAAGCATTCTAAGGTATGTGTGTGCAAAGGTATGGTGTGAGATTCGGGGGGCATCCCAGCAACCTTTAGACTGCGTTCCCTTCAAAAAGCTAGTTCTACCTCTAATGCAGTCAGTCCCTGTACAGCTTACTGATTAAAGAATTTACTGAAAACAGTGCCCAATGACATGTTTGATTAATTACTGATATCTACGCATTGCATTTCCCAGAGGCCACCAGGGAGAAGGAGGCATGTACTCGCTCATTTAATACACATTTATTGTGCACTATTTTATGCCAGGCATTGGATTGAATAGCAAAGATAGAACAATGAATAAGACAAGCAACACTCCTATTCTTACCCAGTGGTAAAACAAAAGACCCCATCCACCTAATGGTTTCTATCTTATAAATCCCATATGCAAGTGCTAGGTTCTTTGTGATGAATTCAAGGCAGAACTGGGTTTAATCTCAGGTCCAGTGTTTTTGCTTTTGTTTTTTGTTTCCAGATTCCATGTTTTAGAAATTTATATTTTAATCAACATTTCCTTCTGAGGATTTCCATTTACAAGGGAAATGTTTCTTTTTTATTTTTAAAATAAACCTTATATTTTGGGGTACCTGGGTGGCTTAGTCTGTTAGGCGTTGGGCTTTTGATTTCTCTTGATCTCAGTTCAAGTCATAATCTCAGGGTCCTGGGATCACCTGAGCTCCATGCTCAGTGGGGAGTCTGCTTAAGTTTTTTTTCTCTCTCTCCCATTTCCCCTCCCCACCATGCTCTCTCTCAAATAACTCAATCTTTTAAAAAATAAAATTAACATCATATTTTATAATAGTTTTAGATTTACATAAGAATTGTGAAGATGGTACAATCCAGCGGCTTTTTTTCTTAAGGGGGGGAGAGAAAGAAAGAATGCATGGGTGAGTGGGGGAGGGGCAGAGAGAGAGAGAATCCTAAGCAGGCTCTGTGCTGAGTGCAGAGCCAACTCAGAGCTGAATCTTGACCCTGAGATCATGAATTGAGCTGAAATCAAGAGTCGGATGCTTAACCAACTGAGCCACGCAGACATCCCTTAAATCTGTGAACATTTGAGCAACTGATTTAACCTAATTGAGTCTCAGTTTTCTTATCTGTAAAATGGGGAATACTAGGGAGGCTTTCATAGGTCTGTTGTAACAATTAGAAATGATATTTTTAAAAACAACTCACACTTGGTGGGTGTTCAATAAATTCTAGCTCTTATTGTCCTCTGGCCATGTGATTAGGTTCAGCTGAAGGCTAATGTCATTCCTGGACTTACAGGCCAGTCACTGATGGGCTTTCAATCTCTGTGTCATCTGTCCAAGGGACACTTGGGCAGTGGCCACATCTCCAGAGTGACCCAAGTATACTCTGTTCAGGGTCAGAGTCATGCCAGTGTTGGAAAAAGAAAAATCTTACTCTAGGAATTCTTGATTATGTAACCATTAAATCATGGCCATCCTCTTAGGCAATTGACATACTTATTAGGCTGGAAGAATCTAGAATTACAATGCTTCATCCAACTGAATTCAGCCAGAAATGAGTAAGATCAAATGACTCACTAATGGTGAGAACGGCCAACCAGCCAATTGGAGAAAAAAGAAGTTCGAAGAGAGTGTCACCAGCAATGCTTCGGGCTGTGCTGTTAAAATGTGTGTGACTAAATCACAATGTGTATTTTAAAAAATCTATCTTTAGTTGGGTTTTATAAAAACTTTTTTTCAAAGAAAAATACTTAGATTCATTGCCATGGGAATTACTAGTGATTATTTTTATAGCAAACATTTTTTGAGCACTAACAAAATGCCAAGCACCATATTGGAAGCCATACGCATATTTCCTCACATAATCCTCAGGGCAACTCAGTGGGGCAAGCACTGATACTGTTTCTACTCTTCAGATGTTGAAAATGACACTGAGTTTGATTCCAAAATTTGTGCTTTTAACCCTTAGACATATTGTGTTATAATGTTTTCTTCAACAAATAGTTTGAGCACCTGTATTATGCTGGGTTCTGGGAATAATGGGGACCAGACAGAAATGGACTCTATCTTCACACAGTGTACAGTGCGGAGGAAAGGCAGTCAATTATGAAGTGACTTCAATAAAGTCTGATGACTATTGGGAGAATGGGAGAAAAATAGGGTACCAAGGGAACAGAGTGAAAGTATTTTACACCAGCTGAGCCAGATAGTTCTGAGATTTATTGCATTCCATAGCAAAATGTGGCTTGTTGATTACATGTCATTTAGTTCAGAAACCTATAATCCTTTATCATCTCAGTAGGCTTTTTTCCTTCTATTCCTCCTTCTCTCTCTGTTCTTCCCTTTTTTCCTTCCCCTTTAACACCTAGATTAAGAATATGTTTTGTTTCGGTTGAGCAGCCGATGCTTGATTTTGGCTCGGGTCAGGAGCTCAGGGTCCTGGGATCACTCCACAATGGCCTCCAAGCTCAGTGGGGAGTCTGCTTAGGATTCTCCCTCTCCTTCTCCTTCTGTTCTCACTCCCTCTCTCTCTCTCAAATAATTAAATCTTTTCTTAAAATGAATATGTCGCCTGTTAATTTTCTTGAATTCAATTAATGTCTTTTTGTTCATAACGGAAAGAAAGAAGATTTTCCAGAGATTATTTTTTTCTGTGTACAAAGGGAGGAAAAATATTTGGTAAGTTTTGAGTCCAAGCTCCAAGACCCTTTTAAGAAAACATCTCATTCAACTCTTTTTTTAAGAAGGCAGTTTCACTGTCCAAAAACACCTCTTAGTTAAAAAACTTACTGAATTTTCAAACATCAATCAATTCCTATAAAATAATACTGAGTTAAGTAAATGAGTTAGAAATATGTACATTACATTTCCCTTGAGACCATTTGAATGTTGGAAAGGGAAATTCTTTTAGAAAATCATTTTGTTTTTGCCAAGCTGATAATAACTGAAAAATAATTTGAAATATTTTGTGAAACCTCATATCCCAAGAGATTCATCCATCTCTCCCAAATTGTTAGAACATATGTTTTATTTCCACACCTAACTTATCCAATTTGGGCCCTCTCATAGAATTAAAAAAACAAAACAAAACAAAAAACTTTAAAATAGGAGGAAAATACAGCTACCAAACTACAAATCTAAACCAACTGTGACCCTTGGATTTGAGTGTTAGTGTGCAGTTTTTGCTTTTGCTTGAATTATTGCTTTTAAAATAATAATAGCCACAACATATGGAGCTCCTGTTATGTTCCAGGAGCGATGCAAGCTTTCAATATTCTGTTAACCGGATTCTTTTGGGGTGCAAAGAATAGAGAAATAATCACTTGGCTCAATTACTGTAGGTTTCTTAAAAAAGATATGACGTAAGAAGTAGGAAAGATAAGTGAAGGTCTCACTGGCAGGCTTGTGGAAAATTAGATTTTTGTTACAGTCCGTCAGCAACAACTGAGTAATAGCTCTCTAGTCTAGTAGTAGAAGCTACTCTTTGGTGACCTACAGAAACTCTTGGCTTCTTGCCATGCACATGATTCAGCTCTTCTGTCTCTGTTTCTGTCTACCTGCTTATTTTTCCAACTACTGCTACTGACTACACTCCACTCACTTTCTCTCTGCCTCATGGCTTTGCTTACTCATGGCTTCTGTTTCCTGTCTTCCTTCTTTCCACTTCTGCATTTACCCAGTGCTGGCCCTCCCTGGATGTTTTATACTCAAACTCTGTAAGAGAGAAGAAAGGGCACTTCTTTTGTGCCAGACTTCATCATAGGCCATTAGTCTTTAGGTCAAGTCAATCCCTGTTGAATTGGCAGAGTCCATGGCAAAAACACATGGTTCACGCACCTTAGGGAACCTTTCACAAAGAATTACTCTGAATCTTTTCAGGAGAGAGAGGAATGAAACTGGCTAGGTGCCTTAAAAGGCCTGCACATATGTTATTATTTAACTCTGGAACTAAGCAAATGCACAGTTTTTATATAAAGTAAACTCTCTCCTCACCACTATCATCATCAACGTCATCATATCTATCTTGCATAATAGTATCTAAAGCTTGGCAAATATTACCTTGCGTAAGGGTGTTACTCTATCAAATACTCTTGTTAGTAGAGAATGGTTTGGTACATGGAGGACTGTTGCTTTTAGAAAAAGTCAAATGAGGGTGCCTGGGTGGCTCAGTGGGTTAAAGCCTCTGCCTTTGACTCAGGTCATGATCTTGGGGTCCTGGGATCCTGCCCCGCATCAGGCTCTCTGCTCAGCGGGGTGCCTGCTTCCCCTCCTCTCTCTCTGCCTGCCTCTCTGCCTACTTGTGATCTCTGTCTGTCAAATAAATAAATAAAATCTTAAAAAAAAAAAAGAAAAAGTCAAATAAGAAGGCATAATGGTGTCACCCAGTAGTTTTCTAACTGGGGGTGTTATAGGGCAGTTGGAGGGGGAGTGAGGCATGCTGGTGATCAGAGGCAGGAAGAGAAGTGAAGCAGCGAAGCCAGAGCATCCAGTTTATCTGTTGGATGTTTTTCACATGCAGGGAAGCTTTGCCTTAAGATTCCATAGCTTGACAAAAAGTTTGAAAGCTATTTTTAGAGATATATGTTCAAATCCCAGTTCCTCCTCTTTATTGCTATGTCAAAAATGTGCTAAATTACTACCTTCTTTTGCTTTTCTTTCCTTGTTTTGAAAATGGGGATAATGGGAGCTCCTTCCCAGGTCTGATGTGCAGATCTGTCCACTGAAACACAGCATGTCATACACCAGGATCACTGTAACTAGGTAAAGATTCGGTCCTGTCCCCATCAAACACCGAATAGTAAAACTCCGCGGGTCATGACTTAATCTTTCATTACTGGTCTCGAGGGGGACATTTCAGCAGCTTCATAAATAAAATGTTGGCCAAGAGTTTACATCCAGAGTCTGCTGTAGAAATATTTAAATTCTTTTTTTTAAGGTTTTATTTATTTATTTGACAGACAGAGATCACAAGCAGGCAGAGAGGCAGGCAGAGAGAATGGGAGAAGCAGGCTCCCCGCTGAGCAGAGAGCCTGATGGGGGCTCGATCCCAGGACCCCGATATCATGACCTGAGTCAAAGGCAGAGGCTTAACCCACTGAGCCACCCAGATGCCCTGAAATATTTAATTCTATTAAAGATACCAAATTATACTATTGTGAAAATCATGTGTTCCAGAAACTTTGCATTGTACCATCAAGGAATTAGGGAGAACATAAGGAAGAAACATTATCCCATCAGATTAGTCACACATATTATTTAACATGTAATTCAGTTATAATTTAAACCATAATTTCTTGAAAGTATTGTGTTTTTCAAACATAAGGTATTATCATTTTTATAATTATGACTCATTCCTGGCTTCTATGTACTTTTTCTTAACGGCATTTTAAAACATTAATTTTACCTTATTGATAATGCTTCCTTTTCACAATCTTTCCAACAGTGAAATTAATTGTACAGAATGCAACTCCACGTATCAAGAAAACAAATGTGACTAAAGACCTATTGCCTGTTACACATACAAATGTTAATGGTTTTTGGTTTTTTTTGACTTGTCAATATATAAGTTGGATAATTGAGGTCTCAATATTTGGTGACTTTCCCAATTTTATAGAATTTGAGGACTGTACCTGTTTGAGGCATTTATTTAATAAATGAGGGAAATAAGGCAGAGAAGGTGTGTGGAGTCATACCCAGTTAATGCTGGGGCCTCGAACAAATATAGATCTATTGGGTCTCAACCTTCCGCCTCCCATTGAGACCAATGAACCATCTGCTGAATTATCATTTGGACAGGAAGTTGAACTAGAGTCTAATTTTTTGAAGTATATAAACATGATTGAAACTAGAAAACAGAGAATAAAAGTAGAAAAAAGCAAAAATTTGATGCTATTTAACAAGTTTAAAAACATCACATCAAAACCAAAACTTTGCATTGTATTTGTAAATTATTTACATTAAGCTAGAAATCCAGTATTCTAATAGAGAAGTCAATGAGAAAATCCAATGACTAGAGTCCTCTTTAGATTATAGCAGCAGAAATCCTCAATTATTCATTTGTCTGAAAGAAAGTCTAAACTTTATTATATTAAGCAGTGGGAAAATGTGTTTAAATATCTACAAGTTAATATTTATTTTTCTATGAGTAACAGCGACTGAGATTTAATATATTTAAGTAAGTGTCAATATAGAATCTTATTTAAACTAACAGATCATGAAATGGAATTCAAATGAGTTGATTTGCTATTTTTCTTCTATATTGAGATATTAGCTTTTATGATGGTTCGTGCTAATGTATATAACCCAGGTAAGTATGTAAGGGAGGTAGGATATAGGAATACTGGTTATCCATGGCTGCCAACATAGTCAGTGACCATGTCTTTGGGAAAGAACCATATCATTGGATTAGGCTTCCCCCTCTTCTTAACAATATCCTCACAATGTATGAGTTGTCTGATTTTATATAGGTTACATATTTGCTTAGGCTAATAAATTACCCCCCAAACAAGTGGCTCCAAACAATAACCTCTTATAGTTTCTGTGGCTCTGGGATTTGGGTATGACTTGGTAGGTGGTTTTAAATCAGGTCTCTCATGAGGTTGCAGTCACCTGAAGGCTTTTCTGGGGCTGTAGGATATGCTTCAAAGGTGGCTTACTCACATGGTGACAAGTTGACACTGGCTACTGGCAAGTGGCCTTACTTCCTCTCCATGTAGGCCTCTTCTTGAGACTACTTGGGTGACCTTACAACATGATAGCTGTGTTCGTCCTTTGCAAGCAATCAAAAAGACTGAGGTAGATGACAATAATTTCTATGACCTTAGCTATAGTAGTCACACACCATACATCTACTATACTTTATCGATCTTATTCCTGTTTAGTCTCTGAGGATACTACACAAGAGTGCAACTCCTAGAGTTTGAGATTATTGGGGATCATCTCGTAGGCTGGCTACCCAAAGGGTAATGCATTAGCCAGGGCTTTTTTGGCCTTCAACTGAGAGAGACACAACTCAAATTTACTTAGGCAAAGGGGAATTTATTGGTTTACATAACTGAATTGTCATTGGGATATATCTGTGCCTTAGATATTCATGAAATCAGATACACAAGCCCCTGAGAACTCTGTCTATTGCAAGTCTCTGCTCCTCTTTGCATATCAGTGGTATGCTCTCAAACCTATCACATGGTGAGACACACCCTTTTACCTTTGCATTCTTCAAAGAACTGACTCGCTCTTCCCCTAATTCAGTTACAAAAGTCCTACAGAAGAACTCTCTTCGGCATCATGTGGTCATTTTTATGGTCATTGGTTTGGGTACTACACTTGGCTGTTCACACCAGAACCACCAGGATGGAGTGCAAGGCAGACAAGTTTCTCAAATAAATGGTGCTGTTCTGAGAAGAAGAGAAGATTTGGGGGACAACCAAATGATAGGGGTCTACAAAAATTAAATATCTTGGGGTATCTGGGTAGTTCAGTCAGTTAAGCATCCAACTCTTGATCTCGGTTCAGGTCATGGTCTTGGGGTGGTGAGATTGAGCCCCACATTGGCTCCTTCCATGCTCAGCGGGGAGTCTGGTTGACTCTCTCTTCCTCTCTCTCTGCCCCTCCCCCTACTCATGCACATGTGCTCTCTCTCTCTCTCTCTCACAAATAACATAAATAAATAAAATCTCTTAAAAAATTAAGTATCTTAAGATACTTACCTAAAAAAAAAATCACTTAGACACTTTTTAAAAAACTAATCCACTCTGAGTAGGCAACAGCTGCCTCTCTTCACTGCCACTATTTTCTTTTACTTTTTTTTTTTTTTTAAGATTTTATTTATTTGCCAGAAAGAGAGACCGGCTAGGGAGGGACAAGCAGAGGGAGTGGGAGAGGGAAAAGCAGGCTTCCTGCTGAGCAGGGAGCCCGACGTGGGGCTTGATCCCAGGACCCTGGGATCATGACCGGAGCCGAAAGCAGATGCTTAACAACTGAGCCACCCAGGCGCCCCTACTCACTTTTATCATTAATACACTTTTTAATTTTTTGCCAACAAGGACAGTATTTGTTGAACAAGAAAGTCATTTAAAATCCTGTTTCAAAGCTTTATTTTAAAGGTATGGATTATGTATTCTTTTTAATTTGATATAAATATAACTTACAGATGGTTCAAAAGGACAATGTGGGTGCTAAATAATGTGAGGTTAATAAAAGATAATTATATTGGTAGACTGGACAAGTAGAATATCTGAAATCTGGAATGAGACGAGTTTGATGAAAATGCTAAGAACACAGATATTGGTTCTATATCTTTGTCTACCTATGTATATATAATATTTAGAATAAGAAGATATTATAAATGTCTATATAACATTTCCAGAATAGAAGAACAAGGAACAGATACACTCAATGCTGACAATGTATGATAAAATATTAATGGACCAGAAAATGCAGAACTCCTCAAATCCTCCTTCCTTTTTCTACCAAGAAAATAGTAAACTTTCACCTGGGAAGTATAGATCAATCACTGCAAAGGGAAACTTGAAGCCAAAAATAGATAAAAGTGTAACAAGAGAGCAACTAATTGCTGTAATGAATTCATATCTTCTGAGCCAGCCAAAGACTGACTAAGTTACTGTGTAACTTGAAAATGGGCTTGAGGACTCAATTTCAGTAATCTTTAAGAAATCACGAGGTTCTTGGGGCACCTGGGTGGCTCAGTCGGCTTAGTGGCTGCCTTTGGCTCAGGTCATGATCCCAGGGTCCTGGGATTGAGACCTGCATTGGGCTCCCTGCTCCATGGGGAGTCTGCTTTTCTGTCTGCCTATGCCTGTTACTCGGCCTGCTTGCATTCTCTGTCAAATAAATAAATAAAATCTTAAAAAAAAAAAAAGAAATCACAAGATTCTTCAAGTAGGCTATGTTGACCAGCTATTATTACTGAGTCTAAACTAAAAGTATTTCTCCTCATGGATGTGAATAAACCAGAGGTGCTTTCAAAAAGTAATCTCCATAAATCACCTCGTCTAATAGTAAGAATGGCCATATGCCTCAGAAATGTGGACTGGAGAGGCTCAGTACAATCCAAGTGTTGGAGTGAATCCATACAAGTTATCCAGAAGATAGTCAATATCATTCACATTTCATTGAAGATGAGAGAAAGACCCTGGGGTCATTTATTTGAGCCAGATTTGCTACATCCATTTTTTTTCTTTTTTTTTTCTTCAGAACACTCAGAGACAAGTTCTCAGATCCTATGACCATTTTGAAAAACTGTTTCAATGGTAGGACTTCTGTAGGACAATTCTTTATCTCCTAGATAAACTGGTTTTCAACAGATATATAAGGCAATCTGTAAATGTGAATCACATTTTAAATTTAAATGATTTTAAACTTAATAGCTACATTTAAAAAAGTAAATAGCAACATGAGATTAATAACATATTTTATTTAACTCAATGTATCAAAAATTTTATACTCTGAACATGTAATCAATATACAAATTATTGAGATACATGTCATTTTTTGTTTGTACTAAGTATGTATGTAAATTAAACTTACAATGCATCTCAACTCGAGCTAGTCACATTTCAAGTGCTAAGTAGCCACATAGAGCTAGGAACTGCTGTATTGGACAGTACAGGCCTAATCCAGAATTATGGACAGTTGGTTCTCAAACTAGTGTTCTTCTTTTCCAGGAAGAACTGAAGACTTAACAAGATTATCCTTTGCCCATGTCAAGGGAACTGTGAAACCAGCTTACAATTCTTCAGTTTCTTTGCATTCTCTGTCACATGCATGTTCCTTTCAGTCAACTTGATAGTGCTAAAAGTGGCTCTAGTTCAACATATTTTCTATATTTGTCCCCAGTGAACAATTCTGCTTTAGAAAGAATATGAGGACAAGACGTATCTGAGTTCAAATCCCATCTTTGTCACTTATGCCTGCTGCAGGGACTTCTAATTGTCCCCAATATCTGTCTTTCCCTTCTATAGATGAAGTAAACTTGGCTGGGCACAAAGCTACTTAGAATAAGAACTACTACATTTCCAGAGTAATTTGATTGCAGCTAGAGGTGACGACATGCCTAAGTCTGGACCAGTGGGTAAACAGAAGTGTGTCATGGGGAAGCTTCAGGGAATCTTTCTAAAGAGCAGCTTGTGTGCCCTCTTTAGCCTCTTCTACCTTTCTCCTGCTTAGAACGCTTATGCTGCCATCTTGGACCATAAGATGGTGACGCATACTTTGAAGCACCATATCAGCTCATAGCCATTTACACTTTATTTTTTTGCTTAAATTTTTAAAAAGATCTTATTTATTTATTTGAGAGAGAGAGAGAAAGCACAAGCAGGGGGAGCAGCAGAAGGAGAGGGAAAAGCAGGCTCCCCACCTAGCAAGGAGCCTGATACGGGACTCGATCCCAGAACCCTGGGATCATGACCTGAGCCCAAGGCAGACGGTTAACCCACTGAGACACCCAGGTGTTCTTCAGACATTTACACTTTTATATATGCCACTTTAGCTTTGGATTTTCTGTCACTTGCAGCAAAATCCTTGAAAAAAATGACCTTGGGTAAAGGTTTACCCTCTAAGGTTATAAGAAAGGTAAAAGTGTCTGTTCTAATGTCTAGTACCAAGTATGTAATTGATACTTTTTGTTTGTTTTAGTTTTTGTTTTTAGCTTACTTTTTTTTTTAAAGTATATTAAAATTACAAATCTGCTTAACTCTGTAAGATTCCAAATAATCTCATTTGTTCCTCTTGCAGCTCTGCTTCCTGGCTTCTTTCTGCACTAACCTGTAGATAATACAAAGAACTTCATCATATTTGCATTTCTCTCCAGAAAATTGCCTTACTGCCAGTATAGTCATGTTCATGAATGCCTAATGGGTCAGAAAAGCCTCTGCAAGCACCCCTCATATAAATATTTAGAAAGGCAATATGAGAGCACTTGGCAATGCGCCTCTAGAATTTCTAAAGCTACAAGATACCAAGATCATGAGGCCTTTCCTCACTCTAAGCAGATCTGTTTACTATACTATTATTTTTAATAGGCTAAACAATATTATGAAAAGATTCTTTTAACAGGTTTCTCACTTTTTCAGAGAATGAGAAGAAGACAGTAAAAAAGCATAGGGAACATAAAATTTCTATCAGTTGTCTCCAGGTTCTTTTTTTTTTTTTTTTTGGTGGAACAATACATGAAATATTTTAAGGAACCCCACTTTCTAAAATAAAAGTTTAACTAACTAGAAACAGTGATATCAGAGAACATTTATTACAGAATTCTATAATAAAGGTAACTGCCAGCCAAATTAAGGTTCTAGGGGATGCCTATGTACTTAATTTGTATATAACACATTTCAGTGTGCATCGCCATTTATTATGCTTTCAAAGAATGGCTAAAAACAAAAAGGTTGAGAGCATGTCAGAAAGACACAGGAGTTAACTCAAAAGCACTCCCAATGACCAAAGCTGGAATGATTGGAGCAACAAAATTAATAACAGTCATATTGGTTTATAATTCAAAGAATCACATAAATATCTATTAATTAGGTCCATACTAATGTAAATACATGATTGAATAAGTAAATAAATTGGGGATAAGCCAGAAATCTTTCTTATAAGAAACTGCAAATAATATATTTAAATAATCCCACTGCAGGAGGTGGAGCTTAATTCCCTGCTCCTTGGGTATGAGCTGGACTTAGTGGATTACTTTCAAAGTATGGACACTCTACAGAATACCTGACTGGTACCCTTCAAAAGTATCAAGATCATGAAAAATAAAGGTGAACTAAAGCACTGTTGCAGATAGGAGGAGCCTAAGAAGACATGACAACTGAATGGCATGTGCTATCCCAGACTAGCTGCTATACATATATATTATATATATAGTAAATATACTACATATATTACATATGTAATATTCATAGTATGCATAGTTCTCCCAGGAGCTGTTAAATAATAGAAGTGTGGTTGACCTCAGAGAGTTAAACTATAAAAATGATTCAGAGCAGATATGATGAAAATCATCTTCAAATGATGGTTGACATTTATGTAATGCTTTATGTATACAAGATACTATTCTAAGCACTTTGCATAATCATATCAGATCACTTAACCCTCCTAAAACTCTATGAATACGTAATATTACTATTCACATTTTTTAACATTTTATTTTGAAATAATTATAAACTCATGTAAATTTGCAAAGAAGTGTATAAAGAAGTCCCATGCACACTTCCTTCAGACTCCCCCAGTGTTAGCATCTTAAACATCTACAGTATAATATTCAAAACCAAGAAGTTGATACCTGTATAATCCGCTGAGCTTATCCAGATTTCACCACTTGCACATGCACTCATTTTGAATGTTTTTAAGATCTATGTATTATTCCCATTTTAAAGATGAGGAAACTGAGGCCTAAAAAGGGTAAGTAATGTTCCCAAGGTGTGATGAAGCCATTCTTCAGATCTTGGCAATTTGGCTCCAGAGTCCATACTCTTAATCATTAAGCTCTATTGTATCTCAATTTAGAATATTGCAGTAACTTAAATGATCATATCAACATATCTAAAGAAAGTATGTAATCAAAATATGGGTAAAGTGCAGGGGGTAGGGTATAAAAAAAGCCTATGGAAAGAATAATGCACCCACCCTGTAACTAAGGAGAAAGATGTGGAACTGTCTTCAAATGTTATGATGCAGTCACCATAAAAAGCAATTCTTTTTTTTTTTTTTTAAGATTTTAGTTGTTTATTTTGACAGAGAGAGATCACAAGTAGGCAGAGAGGCAGGCAGAGAGAGAGGGGGAAGCAGGCTCCCTGCTGAGCAGAGAGCCTGATGTGGGGCTCGATCCCAGGACCCTGAGATCATGACCTGAGCAGAAGGCGGAGGCTTTAACCCACTGAGCCACCCAGGCACCCCAGAATTACTTATTCAGTAATTCAGCATTCAGTCTGAGGGCGGTCTCATCTCACAACCCTGAGACCATGACCTGAGCTGAAATCAGGAGTCACACGCTTTATGGACTAAGCCATCCAAGCTCCCCAAGACTGTATATTTTCAAATATCAGTAATATTACAGTGATCTTCACAATTATGCCTGATACAAAAGAGTTGTAAAATAGCAGAAAAATTACTGCATTTTGTCTAGGGGATATGTATTTGATGGGTTTCCTCACTTCCTTGTTTTCCTTAGGTAAAAAGTATCCTTCAGTTTCTGCCTTATTTTATAAAAAAGCTTTTTTTTTTTGGGAAAAAAAAAAGTAGTCATCAGATTTAATAAACATTTTTTTCAGCTTTATTGTGATATGAATGACAAATAATATTGCAATATATTTAAAGTGTCCATGGTATTCATTTGACATACGTATATATCATGAAAGATTCCTACCACCTAATTAATTACCACATTCGTCACCTCATTCGTTCATTCATTCATTCATTCAAACATTCATTTATTTAGAATTTATTAAGGATCTTGGCTTCAAAGTATCTCCTATCACTTTCTTCCTCGTGGCTGGATTGTTTCAATCTGCAGACAAACATGCCTTAATGTCATCTATGTTAAAAAATAAATGATGAAAACACATTCTTTGACTTTAAGTCATCTCTGGCTACTATAGAGATCTTTGATCACCTTCAGGACAAAATCTTCAAGTTGTCCATGTTATCTGCCTCCTTCTTTCTCCTTTACAATCACTCCTCAATCCACTGTGATCAGGCTTTTGTGAATATCACTCAACTGAAATGGATTTTATGAACGTCACCAAATAATTTCATTTTGCAAGGTTCTTACAGGCCAACTTTCCACCTATCACTTCATTTGATCTCTCAATTATTCTCTGTTGAAACATTTCCTTCTCTAAGCATCTTCGGTATCATAGACTGGTATGGTATGGTATGGTATGGTATGGTATCATAGGCTCCTGATTTTATCCTCTCACAACAGTTGCTCTTTCCTAATCTCCTTTGTTCCTCAGTCCTTTTTTTCCTTTGTAGTGATCTCATCCAGGTCTATGGTCTTGGATACCTGCCAAATGCTTACAACTCCAAAGTACATCCAGTTCTGACCTTTCCTCTGAGTTCCCAACTCATATATCCCATCATCTACTTGACATCTCTTCTTGGATATCTAAAGGCATCTCAAATTTAGCATTCCCACAGTGGAATTCCTGACTCTTGGATTCCCCCACCCTTGCCCCTCCTCCTGCCCAAAAGTGCTTCTCCTCATCTCAGTAAATGGTCCCATGACACACCCAGGCCAGAAAAAGTGTCACTCATCCTTGATCCTACTCTCTCCGTGTCTCATATTCAAGACCTATCTGTGACACCTTCAATATAGCCTGAAGGTGACAACTTTTCACCCATTTCCAAATCTTCCTTATCTCCCACCCACTCCACTGCAATAGTCTCCCATCTGGTCTCAGGGCTTCAGATCTTGCCCCAGCACCTATGCTTATTTATTACTTAGGACCCACAGTGGTCTTCACACAACATATAGACTGTATTGACTTCTGACTTTAATGACTTTTCTCTGCAATCAGAATAAAATCCAAACTACTTTCTAAGGTCCACAGATCTGCATTATTTGGCTTCTGCCTACCTCTGCAATGTCACCTCCCACTACTCTCCCCTTTGACTGTGTATTTCTCCTTGCCATATATAGTTCCCTCTGCCTAGAATATTTTCCCTCTGACTTCTCTTACAGAATAACACCTACTTATTTTCTCAAGCCTCAGCTCTGTGAAGCTTTCCCAGACACCTTCTCTGCTAGACATACTGTTGCTCAATAACTGTCCCTTCCTTGGTCTAAGCTTGATTTCACCTCAGGGCTTTTGTATTTTCTGTTCTTTCTGCCTGAAAGTTTCTTCCCCCCAAAAGTCCTTATGGAAGCTCCATTTTTATCATTATGTCTCAGCTCAAATGTCACTTCCTCAGAGACCTTCTGCGACGATCTAAGGTAAAGTAGTTGCACCATGCTCCTGATCACCTCTACCTCTTTTCCTGGTTTTAATGTCTTTATATCATTTAGCATTATCTGCAACGATTTTATTCGTTTATCTGTATATATGTTTCTTTCTGTGTCCCCAGTTAAGATGCAAACTCTGGTATATAGTAAAACACACAATAAAGAGTTTAATGGATAAACATTTAAGGATAGTTTACTATGTGCCAGTTGCTATACTAGGTAAGGGGGAATAACTGAATAAGATATTGGTCCCTTCTCATGACCTTTCAGACTAGTTTGGAAGAAAGATATGTAAGCAAAAAAAAATCATAATATAATATGGTAAGTCCTAATATTGTATTTATAACTAGTTGTTATAGGAGCTCAAAAGAAGGAATAAGCAACTAATTCTACCTGCAGAGAAAGTTGACTGGGAAGATTTAACAGGAAAAGTATTGGAAAATGAGAAAAATGAGGAAAAGTATATTTCAGGCAGGAGGACTAGAGTACCAAAAATCATGGAGAAAAAAAAATTCTTTTGAAAGAACATGGTACAAAATAGATCTATAGATCAATGCCATGCAAACTATAGTTTGTCTTTTTTTTTTTTTGTAGAAATCAACAAGCTGATTCTAAGAGTAAGTGGAAACACAAAGGATCTGGAGTGCACAGCAAATCTGAAAAGCATTGGAGCATTTATATCACATGATTTCAAAACTCACCATAAAACTACAATAATCAATAAATTATGGCTCTGGCATAAATATCAACAAGATCAATAGAGCATAATTGTTCTATTTGAAAACCCAAAAAGAAATCTACACTTAGAAGGTCATTTGATTTTGGCGAAGTACCAAGGCAATCCTATAGGAAAAATAAATCCTCTTCAGCAAATGGTTCTACAGTAACTATGCATCAATATGGAAAACAATTATTCTTAATTTCTCCTCACACCGTACACAAAAAAGTAAATCCAGTTAGATTATAGATCTAAATATAAAAGCTAAACCCATAAGATTTCAAGGGAGGACATAGAAGAATATCTTTGTGACTTGGTGAAAGTTTCTTAAGATCTGGAGAGCAATAGCCATAAAAGAAAAACTTGATCAACAAGACATCATGAGATGACAAACTTCTGATTATCAAAGATACCACTAGGAGAAGAAATAGGTAAGCCACATAACAGAGAAAACATTTAAAAAACTCCCATCTGAGAAAGGACTGGTAACCAAGATACATAATGATCTCCTACAACTCGATAATTAAAAAGCCAACTATTTGGACACATTACAAAAGGAAGTCTAGATAGATGCAGTGAGCATATGAAAAAGGGCTCAACATCATCAGTCAACAGAGAAATGCAAACTAAACAATTATGAGATGACACTATGCACCCAGAACGTGTGCGTATATCTAAAATTAAAAATGGTTAAAAAGTTAACCAAATGCTGATAGGTATGTGAGCAACCAGAACTCTTACACATATGTTGGTAGAGAAGTGTAACATAGTACAACTACTTTGGGAAAGAAAATTTTATAGTACAACTTATAAAATTAAATGTATACCTACCTTATGACCCAGCAATTCCTCTAATATTTACCCAAGAAAAATGAAAACATATGTCTAAAGAAAGAGTTGTCCAAGAATATTCATAGCACTTTTATTTGTGATAGCCAAATACTGGAAACAGCCCAGATTTCTGACATCAGAAAAATGGGTAATCAAACTGTGAGATATCTATGCAGAGGAATACTACTCAGCAGAGAAAAAGAAATGAACTACTATACACTCAGCTACACTCAAAAACAGTAAGAGATGAATATATGCTGGACAGGTCCATTTACATGAAGTTCTATGACAGGAAAATTGATCTCAGCTCTGGTGGAAAAAAAAATTTAGTGGTGGTTGCTTCTGGAAGGATGGACTGGAATAGACTGGAAAAGAGTGTGGAGGAAATTTCTAGAATGATGGTAAAGTGCTACAACTCAATGGGGTTTGTATTATAGGCATTGGTCAAAGATCAGTGAATGGGGGGTAGTGGTGCTTGGGTAACTCAGTCAATTGGGCGTCAGACTCTTGATTTCAGCTGGGCTGGTGATCTCAAGGTCATGAGAGGGAGCCCCGTGGTGGGCTCCAGGCTCAGTGGGGAGTCTGCTTGAGATTCTCTCTCTCTGACCTTCACCCTGCTCTCTCTCTCATTCTCTCCCTAAATATATGTAAATAAATAAAATTTTTTTAAAAATTAGTGAATGGTATACTTAAGATTTGTACATTTTACTACTATATGTAAATTTTACCTCAGTAGGAAAATAAACAGTCGTAAGTAAGTACTGATCTCTCATTAGTGAACATACAGGCTGAAGTGTTTAGGGGGAAAAGTACTGGTCACTGCAATTTCCTCTGATGGACAGAGGTGTAGAGAGATAGGATGGGTGGATACATAATAAAATAAGTACAATACAATATGAGTGATAGAATTTAGGTTGTGTACATCTGGGTGCCCCCTATAAAACTCTTGAAACATTAACCTGAAAATATTCAAAATAAAATGTTGAGGTAAAAGACAGAGAGGTGTGAAGGATGTTGGGAACCTCAGCTGGTGTTCAATGGTGGAATGTGGGGTAGTTTGGCAAAACATGAGGCAGGAAAGGCAATCAATCACACACAAGCCAGACTGTGAAGAGCCTTTCATGGCATGCTGAGGAGTTTGTATTTTATCCTGTGCAGCAATATTGCTTAATTGTCTTGCTGTTCTCACTGCCAGTGTCTTCAGTCATGCCCTCATTAACCTTCATCTGGGCTTTGGCACTGCATTTGTTTAATCAAATCGGGTTGAACTGAGTCACATATGAAGGATGCTCTTATACTTCTTGTGAGTTTACATAATTTATCCTGCTTTCATGTCAGGTAACTTTAAGATTTTTGCATATAAATAGAAGATGCCATTTGAATGCATTTTTGGTTAAGAGTAGTTTCAAAATTGTACTTTTGTTTCTAGCCCTTAGGGCCTTACTTTGAATTTTCCCCAAAATAAGCAAGACGCAGACTTCACAGGAAAGTTTTATAACTGGACAGTGAGAAATGTATTCTGCATTTTTATAAAAGAATTGTTAAAATATTTATTTATTTATTTGTTTGTTTGAGAGAGAGAGAGAGAAAGTGGGGGGGCACAGAGGGAGAGGCAGTGAGAGAGAATCCTCAAGCAGACTCCCCACTGAGCACAAAGCCCAACGTGGGGCTCGATCCCAGGACCTGAGTCCAAATGAAGAGTCTGCCGCCCAACTGACTGAACTACCAAGGTGCCCTAAGATATGAATTCTTTCCATTATTCTCAGTAAAAAATATTCAAGCAAATGTTTATAAAATATTGTGGAAAACACTAAGGAGTTGCATAAATTAAATAATTATTAAAAAATAGCTCCTGCCTCCACGATCTTGGCAGTCAAAATTCCTACGTTTTATGAAACAACAATACAGTTCTTTAAAATGTATGCTTTGTTGCTGTGGGTTTCCCCCCCTTTCATTTTTCTAGTCACGTTTGATAATGAGATAACTATTTACAAAGGTGTAATGGTAGATGATGTCATCGGTTTGGGCACATTGTTTACCATCTACGGAGATAAGGCAACAGAGACTGAGTGAGCCTTATATTTCCCAACAGCTTCCTCCAAAATGCAAACTTCCATCCATAAGAGGCTTTTAAGAAAATAATTCTTAAAACACAATATTACTTATGCATCAGGCAATTTCTCCCTTTGAAGAAAAATAGGCTTTTTTTTTCTTCTTCTCACAAGATCTGGTTTCATTTGAATGATTTTTAAAATATGGATATGTCTTAAAAAATTAAATCTTCTAAGCCTACTTATCCATTCGTTCATGTGAACTCTTTGTTTTCACCAAACTTTGTATTTTTGGAGTTCTGACTAATGCTTGGCATAAAATATGTAGATTATTAATATTACTTAAATAAGTAAATGGATGATACCAGACACGATACCAGAATACTAGAAAATGAAACTATTGGGGCGCCTGGGTGGCTCAGTGGGTTAAAGCCTCTGCTTTCGGCTCAGGATCCCGGGGTCCTGGGATCGAGCCCCACATAGGTCTCTCTGCTCAGCAGGGAGCCTGCTTCCCCCTCTCTCTGTCTCTGCCAGCCTCTCTGCCTACTTGTGATCTCTGTCTGTCAAATAAATAAATAAAATCTTTTTTAAAAAATGGAACTAATGACCATGCATTAAATAGCAAATTAAGCAACATATAATCCCCTCTTCGTGTTAAATCATAAAACACTAGGTATCCTTGCATGTATCAGATTAACATTTGAAATTGCAGGGGTCCTGTTGTATTTTGTCTGTGAAGTCATTGGTACAAAAAACAGTTGTTGTATACTAACTTTGGTGGGGAAAAGGAGGCATAACGCCCTAGGAAGTCTACCCAAATAATTCATTAGTAGAGTGCTTCTATTAGTGGGTCTTATTGGCAGGTGTTGCTGTGACTGGTATACAGTGATAATGGATATTAATTAAAGAGGAGTTTAAAGCCAGAGTTGAGCTCCAGGGAAGAGCTTGACGGTTATGAGCTGCGTACTGGGAGCCTTCCCCTCTTGTGTCTTCTCCTCTCTCTTCCACTTCATAGACTCGTGTTCTTCACCCCTTGTAGCAGACACTGGCTGCCAATTTCCTTGCTTATTGATTAGGTTATAGATTTAGGTTTCTTGGTCATTGATTTGGTTTTCTTTCTGTGCTAATAGAACTCCGCTTTTGTTTAGGGCTCCATCCTCCTCGAGGGGCTAGATGCTGGAAGCGATACTGGCCTCATCTCTAGCTTCCGAAGCAATCGTGACATTCTCATTCCCCGGCCAGAGACTAGTACAGGCCCTCGTTTCTGACCTAATTTCAACAGTACAGCAGTTTGGACACGTTTGCCCAGGACCTTCGGGGAAAGCCATCTCGTGACACCCCAGGAACGGACAGCGCCTTCTTCCTCTGGACGTTGTTGTGCTGGATCTGGAATTGGCCCCGGGACTTGTTATGGGCCTCCTGGCCATGAGGCTGAAGATGAAGTCAACATGCAGAGAAAGGTGAAGGCAAGAGGTGGCAGGGAGACGGAGCTGAACTCTCTGTGGTCTACCTGACTTCCGTGTGAGCCAATTTTATCTGACATTTTTTGCCACTTGCTGCTGAAAGTGACTTACTTAAAAACCTTTCCTCTGAGTTCTGAATATGCTCATGTTTTCCTTTGGTACCCAAAGCCCCTCATTAGAAACCATCCAATCTACTCTTTACAGTCTCCCTCCCTCTACATTTACCGCTTCTTTTAGCTCATTATTAACTAAAACTGCATTCATCGGACTGCCTCTGTTTTCAGCTAGATTCAAGGGGAAATTTATCTGATGCTAATTTTCACTACGATTTTTCCAGGCGACAAACAATCTGATGCTGAGTCCTACTAAGCTGAGAATAACTAGACCCCTTGGAGCATCCATATTCTCAATGCAGAACTTATTCACTGAAACAAACCTGGGATGTGGTTTAAGTTTAGGAAAAGTGGCAAAATGAGGAGAATTTCAAGCCATGTGAGGAAATATCTGAAGTTGGCTCTTAACTCATGCTTCCTTGAGGCTAAGCTAAATTATAGCCACATGTTTACAATGTTACGGGATTTTTATCGACTCTAAATCTTGGGAAGTTGATCATCTATGAATGACATACCTAGAAATATAGTTAACGAGAACGTTTGGCTTTTATTCTCAACTTGGTCTGGAAGATGAGAATTTAATGTGTATGTTTAATAATTAACATATAACCTTTCCTTAAAATCTTTTTGTTAGGGCTAAAAGGATATTAAATGAATTACATCAGAAAAGAAGGTCATTTTCTTAAGCAAAAGGAAGACTTTAGCATCATATCTTGCTCCATGCACCCTTAGAACTGATTGCAGAGGAAAGCTTACTTGATGGTCTGTGATTATTTACTCTCAGCAAGGCCTGTAATCTGAAGGGTTTCATTCAACCGGGATGAGCTCACACCAAGGACATCTGATGGGCTCTCCAACGGTAATTGGCGCCACTTAATAGGATGGTGGTTACTGTCCCTGTCTGAGTAGGGAGAACACGTGACCAAGGATCAATTTCACATCATCACAACCAAAGATTCCTCTTTTCAAATCAGATCCTTGGGGGGATACTTGGAAAACCTCAGGTCAAGTGACAGAAGAGCTGAGAAATGCTTTTATGAGCATCGAGGATGAAAGGAGCTATTTTAAAGGCGAAGATAAAAAAAGAAAAGCTGATCCTTTTGGAATGGGATATTCCAGGCATCTGTTATGAGTGAAGGCAAATGGAAAGCTACTGTGCTCAGACCCACTCCTGATAGCTCCATTATTCCACCAGGTATGGACTGCCCTGATGACAGGATTATGACTCAGTGTGGCCCAGTACCTGGCACAGTGACTGGTACAGAGGAAATATCTCATTATTACATACTGAATATCCGAACAATGGAAAGGCTGAAATGAAGGGGTCACTTCTCTTCTAGCAGCAGCCATTGATAGGTCCCCCAGAGGAGTTTCCTTATTCATTTGCTACCATTGCTTTTATGGTCCCTAAAGATTAGAAAAAAGAAGAAGAAAGAGTTACATGTTACTGAACACTGACAATATGCTAGGTGCTATTCTAATAAAAAAGGTCAACAAAATAGGGCTGTTGTTCTTAAAGAAGAAAGGGGTAGAAAGCAATGACTGAGATCAAATCATTCTGAACAAATCACTTTGGGAGCCCAAAGCAGAAAACAATTTAATGCCTGGGGGAGCCAGATGTATTTCCATATAGGTATAATAGCCCTAGAGTTAATGAACTCTTATTGAATTTCTACTGTGTGCCAGTGGAAAGACATGGGAAGCTTACCCAGGCCAGGAAGTCTGGGGCGGGACAATGCCCAAGGTTCATGGTAATTATAGCTTTAGGTATGCCTGGAGTTCATGGGAATGTCTTGGAGGGATGGGTGGCAAGAGAGGAATCCAGAAGCAGAATAAGCCATCAAAATTTCAAAGAGAGGGACAGACAGGATTGAATCTTGTGTTCTGGAAAGTGTTTCATGTGAAGAATGAATTTGTGGAGAGAGAGATTAGAAGAAGAAGAGCCAGTGAGGAGGTCATATTAATAGCTAATAGGAGAGCATTAAACTCTTTTCCAATGAAAAGGAAGAAAATACAGAATCCAGAGATTTTGTAAGAAACAAAACAAAAGTACGATCAGGAGGACCAGGTGACTGATTTGTTGTAGAAGGAGAAAAGGGGAAGTTGGGGATTATTCCAAGGGTTACAGTATACAACTCCAAGGAGATATACAAATAATTTCTTCCATAAAAGGTCTGTGTTTATGTATGTCACTAAATCACTGAAGAGAGAATGGCATTATGAAAGTAATGTATTAATAATTCATTAATTATAATAGATAACAGATTGCAGACATGGTAGGGTGTAGAAAACTGAAGAAAAGATCCTCACGAAGTTCACAAAGTGAATGACATTAAATAAAACATTTTCTGAAATTCAGCATATATAATTAGTATTTTTATTATTCATCTTATTATAGATGTTATCAATGATAATAAATAGTAACTATTTAAAATAAACATCAGCTATACACAAGAAGCCAGAAGAAACATAATATTTTCTGTAATGCTTCTAGATTTTCAATTAAAATTTTCCTCTTTGGTTTTCAATTCTTACCTTGAGCTTTTTGACTTAATCGTCATATAATTTAGCCCCAAAGTCCTATCAGTGAGCATTATTAGCCATATTTTAAAAGAAAAGGAAATAGCTAAGTCATCTGTTTTCATTTTTGATGCTGAGTTGGTCTAGACAGGATGAATTTATTTTAACAGAGCTTTCGGCTAGTAGCCATAATGCCCTTAGAAATGTGATTTTTCAATTGAGGATATTGGAAGTACTCGAGTACTTCCATTGTTAAGAATGGCTCTTTGGTTCTTTATATTTACCTATTGTTATTACTAAAAATAATGATACTATAGACATATGGTAACATAGTTTTAAAAATGTCCTACATTTCTTACTTGACTCATAACAGATGTTTGATGTTGACAGGGCTGATAGATTAAGTCCTTTAAAATAAAAGTTAATTTCTTTATTATGAAATATAATGAATATATAATAAACTACACAAAACATGTACAACTCAAGGAATTATGACAATCAACTGTGGAACCACCTCCCAGTCATGAACCATTGTCAGAACCCCCAGATCCCCTCCTGCCCTCCTCAACTCTCACGCCAACCTGTACCCCATGAGGAACCACCAACACTTCCTGGCTTTTCTTTACAATTTTGCTACCCACACATGCATCCTCAAACACTGCAATGTTTGTTTGTTTAACTTGATTTAAATAGAATGTACTCTCTATCTTCTTTGGAGCCTGGCTTCTCTCACTCAAGATAATGTTTTGGAGATATATTGATGTTGTTTCCAGCTTTAGTTCATTCATTTTCATTGCAATGAAGTATTTTCATTGAATGAATATCCCACAACTTATTTATCCCTTTACTATTGACGAATATTTGGATCGTTGCCAGGTTTGGGGTAATGCAAATAATGCTTTTATGAACTTTCTTCTAGTGTTCTGGAGTGCACATATGCATATGTTAGGGTAAATATATCAGGTAGTGGAATTGTTGGGTCACAAACAATGTACATACTAGATAATGTCAAATTGTTTTCATTTGTTTATATCAATTTACATCTCCATCAATAACAAATGAATATTCTTGTTCTGGGTACTCATTAGCACATTGCTATTTGGTCTTTAATTTCACACTTTAGGGTGGGGAAATATAGTACTATCTTATTTTAATTTGCATTTCTTTGATTATTACCAATGGGATTGAATCTTTTTTCATGTGTTTATTACCACTTGGATATCCTTTCTTCTTAAGTAGCTGTTGAAATCCCTTGCTTGTTTTTTTGCTATTGGGTTACCTGTCTTTTCTTTTTTTTTTTTCTTTTTATTTTTTTTAGGGTTACCTGTCTTTTCTTATTGATTGGTAGGAGTTCTTAATATATTTGGGATGTAAGTTCTTTGTCATTTTTATTAAAGATACTTTTTTTCTGGTTTATGGCTTGCTCTTTCACTTTCTTCATTGTGTCTTCTGATTAACAATTCTTAATTTTAATGTAGTCCAATTTATCAATCTTTTCCTTTATGGTTATCATCTTTCATTTGCTTTCTTTGTTGTATAAGAACTTTCTAGTTACCTCCAAAAACCAGAAGTTGTGTTCTGTTATAAAGAAAAGGAAACTAAAGATGGGGTGGTTTGCCAAAACTTGTATCTGGTTATTTTGATACCAAATTCTGCCGTATCTGCATTACACCATCCTAACGTCAATTTTTACTGCAGAATTATATTTATTTATTTTAGTCACTAAAATAAATTTTACTTATTTTAGTCATTATCTTTCCTCATTGCTTGAGGTAAGATAAAGCTTTAAGAGTATGGAGGAACTAGTGATATGTACTTAGGGATAAGAAAAGTCCATAAAGCTCCCACATGTCCCTTTATGTCCTCAGCCCAGACTAGAAGAATATTTGGAGATGCTACAACTTTAATGCACATACAGTCTTTCTTCAGCTGATTAATATTCCCACACAACTTCTGGCCTCATTTCTGTCCTACACATTTAAGACCAGGCAAAATACAGTGCAATGGGGATTTAGGTTTGTAGAGAGTATGTATACTAAGCCAATAAATCACCTTAAGAAAAATGTTTTTGGAATAGCAAGATACATGGAAAGTTTGGGGGACAGATCTATAAATAAAGCAATAACCCAGCATGTTCTCAGTTGAAAATAGGTCTCAAGTCTTCACAGGGTTATAAAGCTACAAATGATACCACCTATGCTGGATAAAGATCCCACCAGATTTAAGAAGCACCTAGGGTTCCTGTAAACACTCTGGCAACTTCCTCTAAATGGTTCTAAAAACTCAGTTGCATGTCTGCTTGCGCACTGGGAGTAAGTGAGTGGCACAGACCAACTCTAGTACATTCCTAACATTATATTGTATAGCCAATTCTGACATAATTTTAAACTTGCAAAAGTTGCAATAATACATACATCTTCCATATGCCCTTATGCAGCTTCATTAATTTTTTACCTATTTCTCTATTCGCCTCATAATTCTATCTATCTACACTGAATACATTTTTTTTTCTAAAGCAAGTAGGAATGAATTGGAGACATCATGTCAACTTTCCTCCTAAATACTTTGTTACACTTCCCATTGTCAAAATCAGGACATTTAACATAGATTTAGTGCTATTATCTCATCCATAGTTCATATTTGAACTTTATCAATGCTCCTGTAATGCTTTATTTCTATTTTTCCCTAATTAAGGATCTAATCCAAAGGTAGACATTGCATGTAGTTGCCTTGTCTCTTTGTCTCCTCTAAACTGAAATAATACCCTGGCCTTTCTATGTTTTTCTTAACCCTGTTATTTTTAAGGAATACAGCTATTATGTTGTAGGCTGTCCTCAGTAAGTGTTTGTCCATTGTTTCCTCATATTTAGTTGTGCATTTTGGTCATGCACAATGCATGCACAGAAGTGATGGGATGTCCTTCTTTTTGTATCAGTATATCAAGACACATACTATTGATAACATTAATTTTGATCACTTGATTAGGATGGTGTCCTAATGGTGTGAAGCTATATAAATATATCATTGCTCAGCAATGTTTGACATACTTGTTTTAGCCTTCATTGAAGATTTCTAAACTATTTTATTTCTTCTATATTGAATGAGTAGGCATTCTACTGTAAGGAAGAAGAGCTTTCTTGTGTGTTTGTATGTCATGGATTTCTATTTTACTCGATGGGCTATAATCCATTGCTACCATTATTTATTTTGATGTCTAAAGTGTCCAAGATTTGGTTAGTGGGGAGCCCTCTACAGATGTCTCCTGTGTCCTTTTGATAGGTCCCCGTCATTCTTCCATTGTTGAACAAATCTGAATTTTCTGGTACAATGAGATATTCCAGGCTCATTTGGTATTTTCCCTACCTGAGCTTTGGAATCATTTTTTTTTCCCCAAGGATCTCTAGTTCTATTTAGTGGAGGATGGTATGTAGGAAGCTAGTTTCAGGTAGCATTTACACAACTGCATGCATTTATTAAAACTTACAGAACTGTAGTTTCTACTTCCTTGAATTTATAAAATAAAATATGTAATCATTATAATAATAAAAATAGAAGTTTTAAAAATGAAATTCAGGTCATTAGCAAAGTCTGTATCAATCAATCAGAATATAGTACATTTCCAGAACCCACAAAAATTATTTGTGTCCCCTTCATGTCAATCTCTCCTTCCATCCAGCCCAGCAGCCACTGATGTATTTTCTGCCACTATACTTTGCCTTCCCACAATGCCTTATAAATGGAATTATACAGTATATAACCTTCTTTCTCCTAACTTTAGTGATTGAGTCTTTTTTATGCTAGTGCATGTATTGGTAGTTTGTGTTTTTTTTTTTTAATTGCTGTGTGATATGCCATTGGATATATTAAGTTTATCCATTTGTCTGCTGAAGAAGAACATTTGAGCTTTGGCAATTACAAATAAAGCCATTACAAACACATATGACAAGTTTTTGTGTGAACATACATTTTTCTATTTCTCTTTGGTAAATACTCAGGAGTAAGATTACCAGATTGCAAGATGCATTTAACTTTATAAAGCAAAATTTTATGCTTTATAAGTTATTGAAAAATGAAGTATAAAAATACCCTTCACTTTATACAGTTAAAAAACCCCCACAAAACCTTTATAAAGTAAAACTGCCAAACTGTTTTTTGCTTGCATTCACACCAGCAATGAATGAACATTCTAGTTGCTCTAATCGTTGCCAGCATCTGCTATTGTAATAATGATGACAACAACAACAAAACATTCCAATAGATGTACAGTTATATCTCATTGTGTTTTAATTTGCACTAACTTGATTACTAATGCTACTGAGCATCTTTTTATATAATGCTTATGCTTTAAAAAAAACAAAAGTGGATTTACATTGCATATACTGTTTGTAACCTACTTTTTATTTCCCACTTAACATGTGTCATTCATATTGTTCTATAATACAATCAACTATTTTGTCTGAAGTCTAAGTAAATTATTGGCTAGCAGATGTGAAAAATAGAGAATAAGTACTGTAATGTGATGCCACTTTCTCTAATTAAAAAACAAATCTAGAATTCACATTTTGGTGCCAGAAGGACACTTATCCCTAAATCTCTCCCATTATTTGCTTTCCTTCTTGGAATCGCTTATAAATTATTATTTAGTGTCTAAATTCTCCATTTCCCTGATCTCTTGCCAGAATAGCCTTCACTTGGAGATGGGGATGGCAGAGTAATCTGCTTCATAGTTCAATCTTTAAGTCTTCCTTCTCTTCCCTTCAATTCATCTCTCACTGTTTGATCAGCCTCTCCAAGAGGGAAGGGTTCGGAAAGATTATGCTCCTCTCCCCACAGTGTGGGAGACTTTCCTTACCTAGTGCCTTAAAAAAAAAATTAATTTAAATTGATTTTTTTGTGTGTGTTCCAAAATTCATTGTTTATGTACCACACCCAGTGCTCCATGCAATACATGCCCTCTTTAATACCCACCACCAGGCTTACCCAATTTCCCCCCACCCCCACCAAAACCCTCAGTTTGTTTCTCAGAGTCCACAGTCTCTCATGGTTTCTCTCCCCCTCCGATTTCCCCCAAGTCACTTCTCCTCTCCTTCACCCAATGTCTTCCATGTTATTACTTATGCTCCACAAGTAAGTGAAACCATATGATAATTGACTCTCTCTGCTTGACTTATTTCAGTCAGAATAATCTCCTCCAGTCCCATTCATGTTGATACAAAAGTTGGGTATTCATTCTTTCTGATGGAGGCATAATACTCCGTTGTATATATGGACCATATCTTCTTTATCCATTCATCTGTTGAAGGGCATCTTGGTTCTTTCCACAGTCTGGAGACTGTGGCCATTGCTGCTATGAACATTGCATAGCAAGTGTCTTTTAACTGAGATCTTAGAGACAGTCTACCACCATGATGACTCCTAGTTCCCTGGGATCCACTGGACCTCTCAGGACCCAGTCACTAACTGTCCTGCTCTCAATCAGTTCCTATTTTATCATGGTTGTGTTAGTTTTCCAGAGCATGCCACAGCCTTCTGCTGGAGTTGATTTGGTCAGGCAATTTCTTCTAAAGTTACTTTTTTCTCACTATTTCCATGGGGTCTTCTGTTAAGCTGGATAGGTTTCCTAGCACAAAACAAGTAGTCCAATTTGCTGTTTTGTTCACCTCAACCACAAGGAAATTTGACATAGAAATTGGATCAATCAAAATAAGAGAATGACTTCTCAGAGTTGGGATTTTAAAGTCTCCTTCCCTGGGTATGTTTCCCTCTCGTAAGAGGCTGTTCATGGGCTTCTGTACTCTCCCTTTTTCCAGAAGGCAGAAAGATCACTTGGAAAGGATCATGGTGAATGCCTTGCTATTAGGCCCCCACCTTCCCAAGTGATCTCTGACTCTGCTGGTGAAAAATAAGTTAAAGCCCTTCTTGTTTTGAATGGTCATTCTTCTCTCCCTTTTGAGGTGGAAGATTTGTGGGAGGCAAGTTTCTCTAGGAACGCATTTCTCCTCCATGTGGGTAAGTACTTCTTCCCACTCTTGAATAGATTCCCAACAGCTTCTCTCTGCCTGGATGTTGACTCCACTTGGTCCTCTCCAACTGAGTTTCTATTGTCCAGAGTAGGCATTTCTTCCCCACTTTGTTGGAAGATTTGATGAGGACAAGCTAATCCACCATCTTATCCCTTAACTAGTGTTCAACCCAAAGCCCATCATATCAGAAGATGTGCTGAGAATGAGCTGGGATGTTGGTGAGATCAGAATCTGTCTCCCCTATTTAACATTCTCTTATGGACGTCTTGGCTCTATATTGCCATGCCTTCATTATCTCTTGTTGTGTAACGAATTGTCCCAAAATTTAGCAGCCTAAAACAATAAACATTATTATCTCACATAGTTTTTAAGGGTCAGGAATCTGGACTGACTTAACTGGATGATTCTGGCTCAGGATCTTGTGTGAGGTTGCAGTTACAGTATTAGTCAGGGCTGCAGTTGCTGAACACCTGACTGGAGCAACAGGATTTGCTTTCAGCCTCATTCCTGTAGCTGTTGACAAGTAGCTTCAGTTCCTTACCACATGGGCCACTCCATTGGGCTGCTCATGGCATGACTTCCCTCAGAGAAACTGATGTATGAGAGAGAGAAATCGAGATAAAGAAAGATAAAGATAGAGATATGAAAGAAAGAAAGAAAGAAAGAAAAGAAAAAAAAGAGAAACTTCCCAAGATGGAAATCAAAATCTTTTCATAGGCTAATTTCAAAAGAAACATATCACTTTCTGTTGTATGTTATGTGTCACACAGCCCAACTTGGGTGCATTGCAAGAGGGGACTACACACAGGTGTACCAGAAAATGGGGCTCATTGGGGGCCATCTAGAGGCTACCTCCCAAATGCCAGCTACCCTTCCCGACTTACAGCATTCTTAGAAACTTTGCCATAAAGGGCCAACCCTCATGAACTTCCTGCCGGTCAGTTCAACCTTTTTTTCTGAGAGATCTCTCTTCACCTTATTACATGGCTTTTTCCTTATCAACAAATATTTGCTGTTGACAATAAACATTCTAGTGTTATAGTAGATTTTTTTCTACTCTTTATTCCCAAATGTCTGCATTTAGTCATAAAGTAAAACTTATGCAAATGCGAAGTATCATGGATGCCCCAAATTGGTCCCCAAATCTTCTCTGTGTTTATGTAACCTCAGTGGCTTATGGAAATGTCTCATAGACAGGTTAAGTGCTCCAGTACCACCTGGAGGGTAAAATCATTTTTCTTAATCTGGTAAAATTCAGCACCTTCTAAGGATCAGTGCACAGGGTTAAAGCAGTGGGTCACACAGTTCTTCTCCTTCTTGGGAGTGTCTTGCTGATTATTATTTTTTGCCACTACTCTGGTGTTAAAGAGTTGTGATAGCATCTCCAAAACTCTCACCCATTTCTTCTCTTTATAATTTTCAAGGCCTAACAAATCTATAACCACCAAATAAGCTTTTATGGAAAGGTTGAGTACTTACAAAGAAAGCTAACATAGACAGTAACAAATTTAGAAAATATCACTAGCAAGCTAGTTGAGAGACTTTCGTCTTGTACTCTACTCTGAAGTTCTGGTCCATCCTTCCTAGCCACTTGCCTGCATCCACCTGGAAAAGGCTTTTGTTAATTCCAGCTCGTAGGGCCCACTTCCCAGACACCTCGATTCCTATTGTCTAGCCAGAATGAAGACAGAGCTCTCTTTACCTACCTAGAAGTCACCCCTACAGTTTCTTCTGCTTCTGGAGTTTTTCCTCTCATGAATGCATCACAAGAGACATTGTCTACCCTTAAGAAAAAGACTTCTTCCAAAGCTGAAGAACTGTCCCTCTGCCTCTGTCAGCCTTAACCTGTTTGTCCTTTCTCAACAAGCACAGTGACCCAATATTTGCATATGTCATGCAGAAACTGGAAGTTGTTTTCTTACAACTACCACCATGATCAATTATTTTAATTATTGATGTAGTTTCAGCTCAACTCAATTCATGCTGAGAGGACAATTCCCAGAGTAAATTAGAAAACAGCTACAAAAATATTGGCAGAAGACATTTTATATCATTTCTCGTACTAGGATAGGTATTACATTTAAGACGACATCCTAGATTCCAAATTAATTTCCAGCCATGTGGCTTAACTCTGGCTTATTTCCTAGGTTTGCACTAAGAATAGGAAAGGCATCTAGAACATTCAAAAGAGTTTGAAAGTTCTGGAGCACAGGCTCTAATCACAGGGACCCCTTGCTGTGAAGAAGAACCTTCAGGATGTTATCTTTCCTTTGTACAATACCTGTTATTCAAATCACATACGTAAACTGCATCAGTATTCCCTGTACCTGGGATGGCAAGAGGATTTCCTATCAAGGGCCTGTAGTATTGTACTGTGAGAAATGATAAGGTTGCATTCGTGATGAGTAGCAATGAGTCTCTATAATTGACCAGAAATTTCTGCAGTTGGCTCTTGGTGGTCTTGTGTAGCTCAAGTGCCATGAACACACTGTGCCCATCCAAAAACATTGTCTAGTTGGGGGGGCTCTGGGAACTTGGACCATCAGCCCATCTAAGCCAAATGTGCAAGATGCCCAATTCCAATTAGGAGAGAAAGTGTTTGTTTATCTCCTGCTCCAGTCCGTGGAAGGTGGACTCAAGTAGTTTTTTTAACAAGGTCAACTAAAAGAAAAAAAAAAAAGAGAGGAAAAGCTAAAATTTTCTTTTGTATGCCCCTTTTGCCAAATTTGCCTTTTAAATGGAACAGGTTTAAACCACATAGCTAAACTGAAAAGTTTAAAGGAATTTATGAAGTTGCTACAAATTCAACAACATTCACCAACATGAAACAAATTGTATTTGAAAAGAAGCTCAAGAGGACAATAGTTTCTCTTAAAGCAAAGGGGAGGGAAAAAACAACCCTCCTGATGTGACTTTATAAAACACCACACCAAATATTTTAGGCATTCATGAGAACTCGTTCTGGAAGCTTGTGTAAAGAAAAGACATATTCTTTTCCAGCACCCACATAGTTGTAACTACCCTCCCAACAGTCTCCAGAGTTCACATAATTGGCCCTAAGATTTTCAAATGATTTAGCCAAGTCCCTAGAGTAAAATATTTGCCATTTAAATGTCCACTGCTTCTTTCAATCATGCCTCCTTTTAAATATCTTACTCACTTCTTTGTCTAGTAATTCATTTACCAATTTGTGTAATCACTAAATTTTTCTCTTTTAGGATAGCCATACAGTTTTAGGGCAAAGAAGAATTTCTAGGATTTTGGACATGCTATATTATCAATATTAAGGATCTCTACGATGGTAAATATGGAGGATGGGAAGGAAGACATCTTTCTATACACTTGAAGATGGGAAGAAGTTACTAATACTTACTACCATGTCAAGTCTCCCTTTAGGTAACCAGCTAACATTTAAAGTATTATAAGTAATTCAATCACACAATTTTTGAAACCAATAAATATTTGCTAAATATGTACTTTGGGCATACAGCGGAGGCTATAAAGATTGATAAGAATCCCTGGGCAGGTAGGGCAGGTAGAATCCCTGCCCTAAAAAACTTGAAACCTCATGAAGAAGGTAGGCACATGAGTATAAGTTCCTTTTCTTCTGAGATAATTGAGTCACAATGAACTGAGGTTCAATGGCTATGTTCCCAACCCAAAAGAAATATGGTTTATGTCTTTTTAATAGAGGATAAAGAATAATGTCTTCTCTAAAGGTGCTGTTGAGATGGAAAAGGACTTGAGGTTTATAACCGGGACACAACAGTCATGCTTCATACATGCACAGTATTTCAGTGTCTGAAACATCACTCTGTTGGGTTATTATGATCCCGTTTTACACATAAAGAAATTGAATCTCATAAAGATTATATTATATTCCACTAAAGCCGAATAATAAGTAAGAGTTAAAGCAGGGACTCAACCTCAAATGCTTGTACTCCAAGATCAGTTCTACCATATATCCAAGGAACTCTTCTCTATATTCATATAAGCATCTTCACTATCTAGGATAGTCCCACATACAGGGGTGTATAACTCCACCAAGTCCATATTCTAAATTTTCTCATGTCTCTTCTTAAGAGAAATGACTTTACAAAGTAAGTACCCAAAGTTACCCAGTTGTTCTTCAGCTCCACTGAAGAGAGGAAGGGAAAGAAATGTCACAGAGATGAGATTAGAAATGTGAAACCTTGACTTCTGTAACCCCCCAAAATGAAAACTGTTTAGTAAAGGGGTTCTATTTTGTGTGTTTCAAAATTTAGGTGCGATGTTCCCTGGAAAAAGCTAAAGAAATGTATATGCTCAGTGACATTTTAAAATAAAATATTATATGGGACGCCTGGGTGGCTCGGTTGGTTAAGCAGCTGCCTTTGGCTCAGGTCATGATCCCAGCGTCCTGGGATCGAGTCCCACATCGGGCCCTTGCTCGGCAGGGAGCCTGCTTCTCCCTCTGCCTCTGCCTGCCACTCTGTCTGCCTGTGCTCGCTCTCTCTCTCTCTCTCTCTCTCTCCTTCTCTCTCTGACAAATAAATAAATAAAATCTTTAAAAAAAATAAAATATTATATATATGTATATAGGACACCTTTAAAAAAAAAGAAATAAGACTCGAGCCATTAAACACAACAGGTTACTGGTGATAGTTGTGCAATCTGCTCTAAAGGAATCTAAAAACAGGACAGACTCTCAGCTGCTCAGGGAAGTTTGAAAGTGTAGTTCTGTCTGAAGGTCAGAGAGTTGTTCCAGTAATTTCAAAATCCCTGGAATTACACGATTTAGGGGAAATGGCCATAAAAACCTCTTTTTTATCCCAAGTGGAAGCGAAACATTGCGTGTCTAGGTTGATAGTCAATAATAAACAGAATAAACTTTACTTTGCAAACTTTTAAAATAGAGACATTTATCTCAAACTTCTTCCGCTATTGTTAAATCCTAGAGTTGGAGACTTGTGACAAATAAACCAGATTTTTCTGTGTTGTAACAGCCAACTTTCCCCCAAGGAGAACACCTTTAATCTTCAAAAGACAAAAAGAGAAAGTGTTCAGATACAAAATTTTTACTAGCATTACTTATCACCTAGCAGACATAGCAAACCTACTATATTTAGAGTCTCTGCAAGACACCAGAGGGAATACTGAGAAGCGAAGGCACGATGCCTGTCATTGAGCCATGTAGCAATTTTATTGGGATCAGGTTTGATTCACCAAATGGCAAAGAATCTATGATACATTTGCAGTTCTAATTAAAACTCCCCGAAGCGGTGTCTTTAAGCCTCAGCCCTAATTCATTTCCAGATAGTCCGCTGTTTTAAGGTGATCTGTAGTTCTGCAAAGACGGTGGAGAAAACCCTTGGTAATCAGATGTCTTGTACAAATATAATTTACAGATCCAATCAAAACTCCATGGAAGGAGCCATGAATGCTCTTAAACCCCATATTGTCCCTAGCACATACAGGCACCTGATAAACATTGGTCCCCTCAGTAAAAGTGTTATGTCAGACACTGTGGAGGTGATAGAGGTGAGGGACACATGTCCTCCTCTCTGGAGGTTCATGTCTCGTGGGGACAGGGGCACACAAATGACTATTAGGATAGACATGCTTGCATCAGATCCCTGAGCCACTCCCAACATGACCGCAGCAGAAGTCACGGGCACTGCATTCAAAGTAGTCATGAACCCCTGAACTTTGCTTATGTAATTCCTGTCTGCTCATCTTGCAACTGTCAACCTTGAACCTTCTCACACATCCACGTATGTTCATTTCTGATCCATTTGGCTTCACATCTTTGTCCTGCCCATTTGTCGAGCCTCCCTCGGACTGCTAACCTTGGTTAGAACTACTCACCGTGGCAAGGTCCCAGCAGACATTTAGGAGAGATGGTATGGTGATTAGTTGAAGAGCACAGACTCTTCACTATCTTTAACCATCTGTATTTGAAGATTGGCTCTGCTGCTTCTTAGCTCTTTATTTTTATCTTGGGCACATGACATAACTTGTTAGTGTTTCAGTTTCCTAACCTTCTGAATTAGGATTATAATAGTATCTAATTCATAGGTTGTTATAAGAACTGAGTTAATCCTCCCAAGCCCTTAGAAGGGTTCCTGACACCTGATTTCTGTATTAAATTAAAGATACCTCCTGGTGGTGTCCTCTTAGCGCCCTTTGATTAAATTGAAAACAATAGGCTTTATGGCTGCCTGGCCTGGCTGAGCACTACAGAGCTCCGAGTGGGCAAAGGGAAGGAGGTGGCCAAGTAAAGAATGTGTAAGGAAGAGTCCAGTCTGACTGGACCTGCATATGTAGTAGTGATTTTATTTATTTATTATTTTTGAAAGATTTTATTTTATTTATTTGTCAGAGAGAGAGAGAGAGCAAGCGTGCACGCACAAGCAGGGGAGAGGTAGGCAGAGGGAGAAGCAGACTCCCCTCTGAGCAGGGAGCCTGCTGCAGGACTTGATGGATCCCAGGACCCTGAGATCATGACCTGAGCCAAAGGCAGATCATTACCTGAATGAGCCACCCAGGCATCCCTGTAGTAGTGATTTTAAAAGGTTGGAAGGACCAAGTTTTTGATCCTTGAATACCAAGATGGGGTGCTTATAATCTCTTCTGTGTACCATGTGCCATCTCCCAGCACTATATCAGTGCTCTAGAAAGAATCCTAGTGATAGGAAGGAGGATGGATAGGAGGTTGGAAGATGATGCAGGAAAGAAAATATTTTTCAAAAAGTTGCTATGACATAGGTAAGCGGTAATGCAACATGAAACTAAGATGCTGACAATGTCAGCAACATAGAGAGAGAAAATGCTAAGAGAGTAGACACTATTTGGGAGCAAACCAAAAAAAGTAAAGTGTAGAAAAATTATTTGCATGTCTAATATATGTCCGGCCTGTACAAGGTACTTCGTAAAACATTTAATTGATGCAACACCTAGTTGGGTAAATATGGATACTTGATTAATTCAGATTAAGAAATTCAGGGAGATTAAGCAATTAGCCTGAGGTCACAGCTTTAGAAAGCAGCAGAAAAGGGATTTAACCCAAGTCAATTCAGTTCCAAAGTCTGGTCTTTTTTCACTGATTAAGTTCATGAAGGGAATGAAAGGAGCTGAATGTACTCCCAAATGTTCTGAGTGGTTGGAAATGCATTAATCTAGGCAAGAAAGTTTCAGAGATGAGAGGACTCCTTTTGCCTTGATTTTAAATTTTAAATTGTTTTAGGATATGGAGGCATAAAGCAGGCAGTTGGAAATTCAGGTACTGAATTAGGAGAGAAGTCAGGATTGAAAACATAAGTATTCATTGTAGGGGGGTGGTAAAAGATTGGAAACATAACTTTTGGAATCACTCACAAAAAGTTAAAAAGCTCTCAAAGGACAGCACAAAGAGAAAGCTGAAGGGGATCCCCTGATGAAGGGGATCCAGAAGACCCTTCACAACACTTCATTTACTGCAGAGAAGAGAAAATGTAGTCTGTGAAGGATAGTAAGGTCAAAGGTCAGGGGAGGGAGCCTAAGACGTAGGGAGTAAGTAGATGGTCCACAGTGTCAGATGCTACTGAGGTCAGACGGGATAAGAACAGAGAAAAGGCCACTCTTCTCTGCGTGCGCAAGGCCACTGAGACCTATGGCAAAACCCTTTTAGGAGAGTGGAAGGAACAGACCTGGGTTTAAAAGTAAATGTTTGGTAATACAAGAAGGAAAAGAGGTGGGACATTCGCACTGGGATGAGGCAAATAGAACATGCTTGTAGGATGAGGAGAAGTCAAGCTAGCAAGGACGACTGAACCTTCAGGGAAGGATGACTGTAGGGAACAAGGCCGTAGAGAAGATGGAAAGGATGAGAGCCTATGTAGGGAAGGAGCCTTTCCTGGAGGAAGTAAGTCCTCTTCTATTTGAAGATCCAAGGAAATTTGTGGTGAAGGGCAGCATAGTGAAGGAAGTCCATGTTGCCAGATCTCTGTTTCTTCAATAAAGTAGATGCAAATAATGGTCTGCTGATATTGAAGGGCTGGAGGGACATCTAAGGTACATGAGAAGAGCAAATAACCCAAGCCCTTTTCTTTTACCTTTTCCTGCCATAGTGTTGAATAGTCCATGAAGACTTGGTTTCTCATTTCCCTTTATTGACTTCTTGTTGTCTTTTGTGGCCTCATGCATGAGATACAGTAGGTTTCCAGCTCTTTAAATGGTTCTCAGTTTTTCCTGGCACTTATGAAATATATTTAACATTCTATGAAAAAGACTGAAAATTTTGTAAGAGGACACCATTGTGGCAAAACAATAAGCAGATAGGTAAAATAAGACATCATGACAACTCTTGTCATAAAAATACCCCTGTGAAGAACCTGAAATAAGATTTTTGGTGGATACCTGAAAATAATAGTTAAATCACATAAGCTTTGTCTTCGATGACCAATGACATTTTCTACATTTTCTAAGCATTATCTTGGGAAAATGGGAAACATATTTTTACTTTTAATGATTGTTCCTCATACTTCATTTGCCCTATTTCAAGACAAGAAGAAACATCTTGGTATAGTGTAAGTAACAATAACATCACTGTTGATGATAACAATAAATAGAAACATTTCCAGTTCTTCCAAACTGTAGGTCAGGGACTGAACTTTATGCGGAATGGGATGAATTCCAGCCCAGCTCCTGCAGAGCACTCCCCCAGTCCTCCATTTTTCTAGAGACATGACTAGTCTCGGGGATTTCCTGGTTGTAGAGAAAGGGTTGGCATGGAGCGGTTCTGCTTCAACCCTCACAGCTCTCTGAGGAACACAGACAAGAGCAGAATCCAGAGAAAACATGCAAGGGGGATGAGCCATCTATCTGGGAAATAGTTTTCCCAAGATCATTCAGCTAGAAAAAGGTATAGACTGTATATATATTTTGAATATAGACTGCATATATGCAAAGCTCATGGTCTTTAAGCCCTAGGAAGCCACATATCCATGGACCCCCTACCCTCACCCACATATATACTCTCCTTCCTCCAGACATAGAGTCTTATCCTTTCCCTTGGTTGAAAAAGAATCTTGCTTTTCAGCAAATTAGTGCTTAAAAAAGTAATGAAGATGAAAGCACCATAATTTTATTTCTGAAAAGTAATTACTGGTGTTACAAATGCTCATTCTGTATTAAATGTTACAGGTCCAAACTCCTTCGAAATACATATGTACTAATGCATTTTCAGAAAAATTTGAAATTACATATATAATCTCTGTCCACTGAAGTCTGGTTTCAACTTCAGGGCTCAGCCAAAATTTACTGTTGGACTTCAGGTTCAGACTTAAACTGGGCTTCTGGAAAGTCGGAATAGCTGAATGCCTATGACATAATGTAGTATCACTGATACAAACAAGTTACATTATTCAAATTAATATTAATAATCTGAATATCCATTTTCAAATATAACTGATTATGTGCTTACATATTTTATATTTGTAACATAAGCTTTCTAGAAATGAGATTTTATAATGAAATTTATAATATATTTATTTATAGAAATATTATAATACTTGCAAGCATTTCAGAAAGTAGAGTAAAAGTTCACTTGTGTGCTTTGTTCACACTTTGTCAGTTGACACTTAAGTGCATTTTGACTATTCTGAGAATAAAATGCTGCAATAACTGATCATAATTGTAGGCTTATGAATTTTATGCACCCAAAATGGCCCTTAACTACTAAGAACTTTGAAATAAAGATTGAGTTACTATAAATACAGGTCTATAATCCTTTGTCCCATATATCTTATAGAGTTCAGAAATATTCAGATTTCAGGAAGGTAATATATTACATGCACCAAATTTATTGACTCCTCTGGGGAGTAGGGGACTGGGAAACAAAAGAAAGAAACATATTATTGCATAGTAAAGTGAATGGATATTTCTACTGAGTTTCACATCAGATCAGACAGATTTTGGGGCCAAGCTGTAAAATATTTTCGTTTTTCAGAGCTTTTGGTTTTTTTTAAAGGCTTATTTATTTTAGAGAGAGAGAGAGAGAATGTGTGCACTCATGGGGGAGACAGAGGGAGAGTCTTAAGCAGACTCCCCGCTGAGCCCCCTCCCCAACAGGGAGCCCTGCGTGGAGTCCCCGAGATCACAACCCGAGCCGGAACCGGGAGTCAGTCGCCTAACTGACTGTGCCACCCAGGTGCCCTTCAGAGCTTTTGGGTTTTTAAACTGCAGGTAAAGGATAATAGACCTCTTTAGAAGAGACATTAGCTAGATAACTTTAGGAAGGAATGAATGTTTTACAAATAAATGTTCAGAAACATAAAAGTTGTAATGTAAGACAGAAAAATAGAGGTAGATATTGTTGACATCATACTGTAATGCTAATCTTGATAGTTTTTTTGTGAACTGAGATTCATAACATTAAACAACAATCATCTTTTAGAATAGTTAATTTTTAGCTTGTCGGTTCCATTTAGGCCATTTTCCAAGAAGTTCTCTATTTGGGATTTCTCAGCCTGCTACTTCTCCGCCATCTTGACTCCTCCCCTCTATTTGGGATTTCTTTATAACTTGTGAGGATGAATTTTAAAAATTCAATGTTACCATCTATAAATTCCACAAGGATAAAAAGTTCTAAAAGAATGTACAATAACATTCGTGCTGAAGATAAAATGTATGAAGGAAAGAAGATAATCTTAGAGAAAGATAAGGTACTCAAAACATACCCTGTACTCACCACTCAAATTTCAAAACAATAGACTTTATAGGAATGTTTTAGTAAGATATTTTCTTCTGGTTTTGAGTCCATGAATTCAAAAAATTTAAACAAAAAACTTGTTTAAATGATTATAGTTTGATAACTATGTAAAGATAGAGGATTTTCAGACTTAAATACACTGTGAGTCGTAGGTACAAATTTTCTTCTAGAAAACATGTTACTGAAAAACATCTGCTTTGCACAGAAAAATGTGAGTGATGTCACTCAAAATAGGGCATATTTCCACTGACACAAATGTAGGATCTAGAATAATCGAACAGATGACTATGCTAAGAAATTATTGTTCCTGACTGCAATATCAAACTTTGAAAACTGATCTAATTTTTAATAATAAAACTGTAAGCATGCAACTTTTTTTTTTTGAAAGGCTTTATTTTCAAGTAAGTTCTACACCCAAAGTGGGGCTTGAACTCATGACCCTGAGATCAAGTGTTACATGCTCCACTGACTGAGTCAGCCAGGATCCCCAAGCATGCAACTCTTGATCTCAGGGTCATGAGTTCGAGCCCCACATTGGGCATACAGTTTACTTAAAATAATAATGATAACAATAATAAAATTGTAATAATAAAAAGGTTTTAAAAAGTAATACCCCAAATTTATTTTTGTATCCTAGAAGTTGATTTGATAATGATGATATGAAGCTTCAGCTTCACCAAATACTGATTTTAACACTTGGCCACTTGTATATATTTGGTGATGTAAATGTATATATTATTGTTGTTTAAATGTATGTTATTTTTATCTTATAAACAGAAGAGTATATAATATCTAAGTCACTCGTTATTTGGTTCATTACCTTTGCTACCCAATTTGACTGTCTTAACTAGTCTAGTAAAAACTATAATTTCAAACTGGGACTATAAAAAAACCAGAATAGTGACAAATTTTGATATTGTTACTGATGAAAAATCAACTACTATTTATCAAACTCTTATTATGTGTCATGCATTGATCGAGGTACCTTTAATCAATTGCTCTGGGAGAAAGGTGATGTTAATGAGAAAATTTCCCAGGTGAGAAAAAGGGTCAGATGGATTTAAATGATAAGTTTGAACCCCGTTCTTTTTTACTTCAATTTTAAAAAATGAAAGACAGGTGTGCCTGTGTGGCTCAGTGGGTTAAAGCCTCTGCCTTCGGCTCAGGTCATGATCCCAGGGTCCTGGGATAGAGTCCCGCGTGGGGCTCTCTGTTCAGCAGGGAGACTGCTTCCCTTCCTCTCTCTCTGCCTGCTTGTGATCTCTCTCTCTGTCAAGTAAATAAATAAATAAAATCTTTTTAAAAATTAAAAATAAATAAATAAATAAAAAATGAAAGACATGGGTAAAACTCCTAATTATTATGGCTCTCATATGACAATCAAACCAAAGCAAATTTACAAATCAATGCCAAGTTAAACCAATACCATATGAATCTACAATATTAATATGATATTTGATGTTATTTGAAACTAAACTGTCAGGTTAAATAATGGAAAGATGTTTTGTGGATTTTACTCTACTTGTCTGCATGATTCCTTTGCTTTCCCACATGATTAATGCTCTAATGTATTACCATTAGACCTGCAATTAGCTTTTCTTTTTAATTTTTAACCTTCCTTTATTATTTTGTTCTGCTAATAATTTTAATAATGTCCTGCAAAACACAATCATTAGGACAATTTTGTAAAGTTTTTATAATTTTAACTATGCTAATGTTAATCAATTGTCACAAGTTGGAATGCATACAGACATATACACGTCCCACTCCCACTCTAGAATAATGAATTGTCAACTAGAGCAGAGTTTCTCTTAAGTTCAACAAGCCTGTACACTATGCTCAAAGTAGTGATTCATTTTTCCTACCGCTTTCCTCTATTCAAATTACTGGGAAATCTCTGCTTGTGCAACACAGCATGATGTCATTTGGCTTGCTATGAACCCAATCATAAACAGAAATGTAAATGAGGGCCCTGAAAACACATGACATCACTCAGAAGGTAATTGTCCTGATGATCCAGAGATACTTGGATAACAAAAAGAAAGCACAAAATTACAAAAAATTTCCTTGAATTTCCAGACTCCTGAGAACACAAGGACAGAAACGGAGGTGCCATTAGAGGCTAGTAAATGTGCTGTAGAAAAAAACCCTTTCCATTGTTGAATAGGTTTGGGAAACTCATTATCATATTACAGGGTGTGAAATTTCTCATTAACTTTGTTTCACTCAGTTCAAACTAGAAAGCATTTTGGCAAAAGCCACTCTAAACAATACACAGGGTACTGAATCAATACAGGCCCCATAATACAAAGACTGATCTCAAAATATTGACCAACCAATTGTTTTTAGCTCAGACTTTCTAAAGTTTGTTTTTTGTTCGTTTGTTTGTTTTTTGTCACAGCTCAGTCTTCAAAAGTCTATAGAAATCAGCTGTTTCTACTGCATTAAACACATAGTAATAATATCCGGGTTCAACTCAACTCTCATTTCAAAGAAGAGAATTTCATCTTTTATTCTGAATTTGACCACAGTGCCTACCACAATGTCTTGCTTGTTGTAAACACTTGCTAAATGTTTGATAGTTGGCTGCTGATGCAATTTCTCTAAGCCCCAGGTAAAATTCACAGGAGTAATTTTTGTTGATAATAACAAAGTCCATAGGGACTGAATCACATGAGCACCAATGTCAAAGGCGTGATATTGTCAGGAAACTTCAGCCCTGTTGCTGTTGAATAAATATAAATAAATATTTATGATATATGCAGAAATAAAATATAGAGGACATTTTTATTTATGAGTATAATAAACAGGATTGGAAAGAACACAGGATGTATTTTTAGCCCGTGTTTTCCCTTCTTAGGAGACTAGATGGTTTGATGTTTCATGTTTTTAAAAAGATGTTTTCATTTCCTTTGAGATTTTTTTATGAGTTCTTTTCGGTTGGGAAAAACTGTTGCCTCCTGTGGCACATAGGTCTGTAGAAGCTGCTTGTGGATTTTGGCCCTGGGGATGTAGGCGTTATTTTGTATTTCTACGATAAATTTTCAGGGATATGTAACTTGCCTATAAAAATATGCCTGTGGGCTGAATCTTGGCAGTTAGCATTTTAGTAAGAGAATATATTTAGTAATATCCGAATGTCTAAACAACTAACACGTAGGTAAGCTATTTTTAAAAACTGGATGACAAAAAACATTGCCACCTTTTGAGTGTGTTTGGCTATAACTAAATATCAACTTCCAAATTTATTTTTTAAAAAACATTTGAGAAATAAGGACTTGAGTTAGCCCTGCCTTGGGTCACCTCATCACAAAAAACAAATAACCCAAATCCTTCATTTGGGAAATTGGTGACACCAAGTGGGACTTCTTGAGTCAATATTAACACACCTGGACTTAGGTCCTTGGGTTCAAATTTTGAGGGCTAGCAATGATTTGGGGTTCTCATTATGGTCTCCCCCCTTTTTTCCCACTAATTCAGGTAGCTTAGTAAGGGTGTGGAGAGCGTATTTAGCATCCCTAGCTTTGTCCTGAAAGTACACAAAGATGGCACCTAAGAACTGGAGGGCATTAGCTCTAACAGGTGTCTGTAACTTACACGGATGGCTGAAACAGAGGGAGCAGCACTGCAAACTAAGCCCTTTGTTCAGCGGGCTTGTCATGAATAGTTTATGGATGGGGACACAAATTAATTAACCTGTAAATTAAAACACCCAAATGAGTGAATAATAAGTGCATTTGGAAGACAGATTGCTGTCCTTAAAAACTCCACGCTTTAGATCCGAGCTCCGGCATCGGTTCCCTAATCTCTTTTTGCCATCATACCCACATTTGTAAAATTGGGATTGTTCTGCAGGATTGCAGGGTTGTTATAAAAATTAGACAAATACAAAGTGCTCAAAAACTGGGGACTACATGATGAAAATGTCTTTATGGCCAAACGTCTGTTGGAGTTCCACAGCTAGAAAGCATTAAAGGAGTAACTCAGTAAGAAGGCTGAGGTAGCCCACAGCAGCTGAGAAGGGCCTGGTCCTCGCAGAGGTGAGACCTGTGTGTGAGCAGACTGTAGATGACGGATGAGGAGGGAGGGAAGAAACTTGGTTTAGAAAGAAGCCTTTTGGGGCACCTGGGTGGCTCAGTTGGTTAAGCCACTGCCTTCAGCTCGGGTCATGGTCCCAGAGTCCTGGGATGGAGTTCCATATGGGGCTTCCCCTGCTCTGCAGGGAGCCTGCTTCTCCCATTCCCTCAGCCTCTCCCCCTCCCTCAGCCTTTCCCCCTGCTTGTGCTCTCTCTCTCTGTCAAATAAATAAATAAAATCTTTAAAAAAATTTAAAAAATTTTAAAAAGGAGCCTTTCTTTGATCTCACTTAGGACTACATGCTAAAGCCACATGGAAGGATCATAAATCCAAAATCTTTGCATTTTCATGGTCGAGTGGATAGTACATTGTTCCTAACTCTGTGTTTAAGCTGGATATGGTTATTATGACTGAAATGTCCTTTGACCAGAAATGAGAAATAACAGAGAAATCTGTTATTGGCCATATGTTCATATTTTGAAAAATATACCAGTTTATCTTCCAATCACATGTTAGGTTGAACATTGGCTCAATTTATGCTTTCACAGACATGATCTCATTTCACCCTGACAGCAATGTTGACAAGTGTGCATTATTATTCTCACTTTAACTATGACAAAATAGGCTCAGACAGCCCAGCAGAGCCAGGATTAGATCATGGGTGCTGTTTGCCTTTAAGTACACCTTGTTGCACATTCTGTAAATGTCCATATCTGTAGCATATATCACAATGATTTTCTACTGCTGTTCTTAAATTTCAAAAGAGTAATTGAGGTAGGGGCACCGGAGCAAGAAAATCAAAGTGTGGAGGGAGATCGGGAGTTCTTGGGGTGGAGATGGGGTTGAAATGGAGACTGGTTATGGAGGAGACTATCAACCATATTCTAAAATAATCCAATGTACTATTAATTCAAATATTTTAAGGTTCCCAGTGAGACCCCAGAAATGTATTTGTTTCCTCAGTTTCTTACTGGATCTCACAGTTTGGGGGGTGGGAGGTGAAATTTGTTATCACATTTCTATGTGATTTCTATAACTCTGTTTGAGATAAGTGGCTGATAAAACCCCACCTCTTCCAGCAAGCCTTCCAGGACTACCGCCAAGGATGTAATGACTGCCAGCAACTCCACCCAGGGTGGGCAGTAGTAAACTCCTGTGATTCCTTCCTTTGTCACTCTTCCTTCCTCAGGCCTGCTGACCTTTTGGGTTTTTTTCAGTAAGTCTTACCCTTTCATCCAAATTTGACAGTCACGTTGTCTAAACTCCTTTTATAGTCTGCACAGTGTTACCTGCTTATTGGTCCACCTCATCTTGCAAAGCAGAACTTCCTGTTTACTTGAAGACTTAGGAAAGATTTTGAATTTGAAAACTCATGAGTGTTTCCATTTCAAGGAGGGCAGCAAAGCTCCCAGGAGCCAGACCGGCTTGTCTAGAAGCTTTGGGATATTTTCTAGACCCCCCTTTTGCACTTGGAATTGCCAGGTTTACTCTGAATGTGGTATAGGTAGAAATTTTCAAAGACGATGAGTATCAGCACAGTGTCTACAAGAGCCTCAGCCTCTGAAGCCTGTGGTATAGACTACCATAGTGTCAGCGCTCCCACCAGTGAGCAACAAGAGTGTTCAGACAATTGGTGAAGAAAGTTTAGAGCAGATTATAGAATAATTTAAGCATAATTTTAAAGCCTGTTTTAGGGGCACCTGGGTTGCTCGGTTAAGTGACTGCCTTTGGCTCAGGTCATGATCCCAGGATTGTGCGATGGAGTCTGGCATCAGGCTCCCTGCTCAGCGGGGAGTCTGCTTCTCCTTCTCCTTCTGCTGCTCCCCCTGACTATGGTCCCTCTCCCTCTCAAATGAATAAATAAAATCTTTTTTTAAAAAAGCCTGTTTGGGGGCACCTGGGTGGCTCAGTGGGTTAAGTCTCTGCCTTCGGCTCAGGTCATGATCTCAGGGTCCTGGGATCGAGCCCCGAATCGGGTTCTCTGCTCAGCAGGGAGCCTGCTTCTCCCTCTCTCTCTCTGCCTGTCCCTCTGCCTACTTGTGATCTCTCTGTGTCAAATAAATAAAAAAAAATCTTTTTAAAAAAAAGCCCATTTTACTTTATTACAAAAGGAATCCCTGTTTATTGTACCAGCTCTGTGAAAGGTAAGCATTTTGCTCTGATTGACAACAAAGCAGGTGCATTTCTTAGGTGGTTTGGGGCCACTCTCCTTTCACAGCCTCTGCTCTCACTAAAAGACAAATGTGACAAAGGGTATCAAGAAGGTCCTTTTCCTTTCTCTCTTTTCTTAATTGCATCTTCCAGAGGAATGGCAGATCTGGCTTCTGGGCCATGTTCTATTATTATAAAGAGAGGGTTAAGTCTGTGAGTTTGCACAGCACTTGACCTAAGACCTGGAACACGTCAATTGTTCATTTTAAAGAAGGGCCCATGGAGATGATCTGGAATATAAAGTCCTCCCAAGCTGTGATCCCCATGCTAAAACCACTAGAGATGGAAGTTCAAGGGGGTTATCCAGTTGTTTGTTCATCTTCTACATGCAATGCCATAAGTTAGATTCTTGATGAAAACAGAACAAGAAATAGGCAAACTTTGGTTTCTGCCTTCATGGAATTTTTTAAATAACAAAAAGACTTTGTTTGACATTTAGGTCATTTTCTACTAAAAATAATTCAGTGATGAAATCCCTGTGGTTAAATTCTTTTGCACATCTATAAATATTTCCTTGGGACACATTTTTAGAAGAGGATTTGTAAGGTGTCATTTGGTGATCTTAGAACTTAGGATAAAATAACCAGACAAACACGTTAGACATAGATAGAACTTAACGGATTATTATTTTGTTATCTATAGAGGTTGGGTGGCTCTAAAACTATGAAAATATATAAAAAGAATGCAGGCATTTGACTAAAAAGACATTAAAATATCTCAAAGTCCAAAGAAATACAAAAATCCAGTCCAATGAGGCATTTTCTTTTTTTTTTTTTTTTAAGATTTTTATTTTTAAGTAGTCTCTGCACCCAACATGGGGCTCAAACTCACAACACCAAGATCAAATGTCACATGCTCTACCTACAGAGTCAGCCAGGTGCCCCCAATGAGGCATTTTCAAGAGTGGGTGTCACAAATTCTAATATATCTTGAACATTAGGTCATAAAATGACTCAAATCTAAGGTCCTTGGCTAAATGACCACTTTTTGTTTTAAGTGATTACTTCTCTGTTTGAGGTTAAAAATGGGATTCAGTATGCTGGTATGCCCCATCAGTGTCATAAACAAGGACCCAGTATTGTCTTAGTCTGTACCATCTGGTCCTTATGAGGCTTCAGCAAGCTGAAAATACACTGTAAAAGTTACATGGGGTGGTAATCCCCAAACTATAAAGGATAACATAATAACTTCATTGGTGGCTAAGCATCTTTCATTTCAAAGATTTAGAAAATTTTTTCTTGGTATTAATATATTTTGTGTTAGGAAATCTGTGCATACTTAGTATTTTTGGAACTTTCAATGTTTGGAATTTGGCTAGTAGAGTCAAGAGATCAGTTTTTTAGTTACAGTTTAGAACATGTAATACGTAATAGTTTTAGGCTTCCAATTTAAGCTAAAATCTTATTGAGTTGATATACCTATTAGGATACTTAAGTTAAAGTTCATTGCACTTGTGAGTTTATTTTGTTAGATTTATGGTTTATTTGATACCAGGAAGATTTTGTTTGCTAAATCAGACAATTATAGCATTAAAAAAGAAAATGAATATTTTAAATTTGTAAATAGACTTTAAGATGTTAAAAAGCAACCATTTAACTGTGAGATCAAACATTAACTGATGGTCTTTAATATGATTGGAAGTGTTTTTGGGTGTAGAATATTATTTATTTATTTATTTATTTATTTATTTATTTATTTTTAAAGATTTTATTTATTTATTTGACAGAGAGAGAGATCACAAGTAGGCAGAGAGGCAGGCAGAGAGAGAGGGGGAAGCAGGCTCCCCGCTGAGCAGATAGCCCGATGCGGGGCTCAATCCCAGGACCCCGAGATCATGACCTGAGCCGAAGGCAAAGGCCTAATCCACTGAGCCACCCAGGCGCCCCTAGAATATTATTTTTAAGATTAATTTAACACTTTAATAAAAAACTACTGTCTAGAAGTTGTAACTTTAATTTAAAAGTTCTTGGGGCACCTGGGTAGCTCAGTGGGTTGAGCCTCTGCCTTCTGTTCAGGTCATGGTCTCAGGGCCCTGGGATCGAGCCCTCATCCAGCTCTCTGTTCGGCAGGGAGTCTGCTTCCTCCTCTCTCTCTCTGCCTGCCTCTCTGCCTACTTGTGATCTCTGTCTGTCAAATGAATAAATAAAATCTTAAAAAAAAAGTTCTGCATCATCTTTACTACACACAAAATCCTTCAAAGATTAAAAAAACTGACTTTTAACACAGGATTAATACAAATGCACAAGTCTAGTTATTTGGTAACTCTTGGGTTGTCTGTGTTTGAAGTTTTGAATTCTCTGCCCCTGATTAAGTTATCCCCACAATATGCACAGCATTATTCCCACAACACATTTTTAATCTTTCTTTCACTCTCTTATTTATTCTTCTTACTCTACCAAATTTTGAACAATCTTGGTCTTGGGCACACATTCTGACTTGCAAGCTGATTGGCATAATGCACTTCTAGGGGATATAAATGCATGTTTAGAATTCAGAGATTCTAAAGAAATCTACTGGTTGTAAAGTTTTCATATTATTAGGTAGGAAAAAAAAAGAATTGGGATGACTTTATGAAAGAACCACAAAACTAATTAAGGGTTTGTGAAATAAGCCCCACAGGATAAAGTTTAAAGATCTGAAATATGTAAACTGGAGAAACCCAAAATGTCTAAACAAAGTGGGTTTAAATTTGCCTTGTAAATACTGGTTGGAGTCCTTCCAAGATACTCCTCCCTTCCTCTCCCCACATGAAAGCAAATGAAGCTGAGATTTTTTTTTTTTTATTATTCATCAGGTAGTCTATTAAGTACAGAATTTGAAGGTCTTTCAATATAGGAAGAGATAGTCTATGAATTACATGCTAAACAGACATTTTCTTTCCATTAGAGATAGTATGAAATAATTCGCTTTAACTATAGAAAGAAGATTATAGGTTGACATGAAAAAAAGCCTTAGATCTCAAGATATTATTGTACAAATAATGTAATATCTTTTTTCTGGAAAAAGAAGGAAAATAAATAGAAACCATTTTTTCTTTTTTAACAGTGTGATTATTTGCTTATAACTGAAAATTAGTTTATGTTTTGTACAAATTTATGAAATGATAATGCTCTACTACACTAAATTCTACCTATAATGATCAGTATTACTATTTTTCAATAACATTAAGCCATGACCTATGCTTTCAAAGGCACTGTTTCCTCCTTAAAATATCTGATACCAAAAAAGTGATCTCAGGATGGATTCTCCACTTAATTGCCAAGTTATTCAAAAGAATGTTAAATTAAATTTGCATGCACCTGGATATTAATTGTTGGTTACACTTTTTTAAGAGTTCTTATTGCTATTTCAAAAAGCATAGCAAATATGAGCTGTTGGAGTTCTCCTTTCATAAAGATAGTAACATATTTTTTACCTAAAACTCTCATTTTAAATAATGGTATTGGAAAATAAGGTGTTTTCTTTCTTTACTGGTAAAAAAAAAAGGGCTATCCATATGACTCTATTTTAATTAACCAAACTTTATGATAGGTTAATTAACATTCTTTTTGTTCACTTGTTTGTTATGTGCCCAAACAATTGATTTTTATGATGCTTTAATGTTAAATAATGTGGGATGTCTGGCTGGCTCAGTCAATAGAGCATGTGATTCTTGATCTTGGGATTTTGAGTTCAAGCCCCATACCAGGTGCAGAGCTTACTTTAAAAATTTAAATAAAATAATGACAACTAATATGATTGTAAATACGTCAAATTATCATATTCCATGAACTTTCTGTTATACATTTTAAACCCTTAAGTATAAGTCTGTATCTGTAAATGGCTTACTGTAGTGTCTAACATATTTCATATGCTAAGTATTGACAAAAATTCTGAAAACTCAACCAAAAGATCTAATCAACAAATTCCTTAAAGTTGCAGGATACAAATTTAACATACAAAACTCAATAGCATTTCTATAAACAAGCAGTGAATTTTCTGAAAAATAAATAAAACAACTGACCCCATTTATGATATCTTTTTAAAAAAACTTTTAAAAAGGTTTTACTTATTCATTTGAGAGAGAGAGTGAGTGAGAGACAGCACACAAGCAGGGGGAGAGGGACAGGGAGAAGCAGACTCTCCACTGAGCAGGAAGCCCAATGTGGGGCTTGATCCCAGGATCCCAGGATCCCAGGACTCTGAGATCTTGACCTGAGCCTAAGGCAGACACTCTACCAAATGAGCCAGGCGGGTGCCCCACGTACCTTAAAAACAATGAAATACTTAGGAATGAATTTAACCAACACCATTCTTTGATGACCAGAGATGACCAGTAAAAGGTGCTGAGGAAACCTCACAGAGTAGAAGCAGAAGGAAAGGAAGGGAGGGTAAGTAGCTCTTGGACATAGTCAGGTCCTAGACAAAATTTTAAAGATGTCAAATTCAGTCCTCTAGTTATTCTAACTTCCCTACCTCCCATTCAGGCCTCAGGAAACTAGCTCCTCAGAATCCTCACTGTCACAATCCCTGCTCTGAACCACACTTGTCTTTCTCTAACCTACCTGTCTCTGGCCCTCAGGGCTTTGTTTTTGATGAAATAAAAATCTGTTCATCTGACAAGGCAGTACTTATTAGGTTGCTAATAGGTACCCCTTGGCTAAAGTGATCTTTGCCAAATAGCACATTTACTTTATAATCAGATTCTCCTGAGTATTTAAAACTTCACTGAGAGAAATTACTTCAATAATAAAACTCTCTGGTACTTTGTTATGTCTGGGTGGGTAAAGCAGATTTGATGGGGGCAGAGGGCGGGTCTAAGTACTCCATATATATTCACTCATTCAGTAAATAATTACTAATCAGCTCCTGTGTTCCAGACACTGTTCTGGGCATGATGACATCAGAGAGGAACAAGGTGATGTCCCTTTCTCACAGGATTGTGTTTTAGTGGATTTAGGGGAGACAACTGTAATTTCATATGGTGACATGTGCTATGAAGGAAACACAAAATGGTGATGAGACAAAGTGACTGGGTGAGGTTGGGCAAGATAGGGGGTGTGGGTGGGAATGGTGGGGGGCATGCATTCCTTCTTCTGGATTGGGTGGTCCTGGGGCTCATCTCTGAGGACGTAACACTTGAGCTAAGAATCTGAGTAATATGGAACTAGCAGGTAAGCATTTGGGGCCAGAGAGTTTTCTAGGAAAATCTTCCAGTGAGAGTGGACAGTCTGTATAAATTCAACTGAAGAATACTAGTGATCCTGTCAATACTGGGCTCTAATTGTCGCTACAGGTTCTAGAAAACCGGGAAATTCAGACCAAATTTCTTTTTAGATTTCAATCTTCTAGTCAATTAGAAAAGTCATACTTGGCTCATATAAGCTTCTAATTATTCATTTATTCATTAGTTCTTCAATATTTATTCAATAAATATCTATTATCTACCATGTGCCAAATGATACAGCAGTGAACCAAACAGATGAAAATCCATATCAGGGGCTCCTGGGTGGCTCAGTTGGTTAAGCATCTGCCTTCGGCTAAGGTCATGATCTTAGGGTCCTAGGATTGAGCCCCACATGGGGCTCTCTGCCTCTCCCCTCTGATTGTGGTCTTTCTCTCACTCTCTCAAATAAATAATTAAAATCTTTTTAAAAAATCCACATCCATATGGAGTTTGCATTCTAGTGGGAGAGAGATACAATAAAGAAAATACCCTATTTCACGAAACCTCAGATGCACAGTTCCTCACGTTTCAACATTTCTGAAATTGTAATGTGGCTTTTTCAACACCATCCTACATTTATAATTGACAGCTGTTTTTCTTTCTTAGAGATACAAAAAATAATATTGCATCTTATAATCAAAGGCATCTTAGATTCAATGAATTACATTTAATAAAAAATAAGTGCATAGTGCTAAGTACAAAATAGAAAAGTAAAGCAAGAAGAGAGAGGTAGAGTGCTGGTGATGTTGGAAGGCAGGGGAGAAATTGCAATGTTAGATGGGAAGATCTCATTCAGGGGACATTCATGTAGTGACTTGAGGATGGTGAGGAACCTGAGGCATGGGGAGCCATGGGGTCATCTAGGGGGAAAGGATCCCAGATAGGGAACTGCAAGTGCAAAGGTCATGAGGTAGGAGCTTGCCAGGTGTGTTTAAAGAACAACAGGAAAGACATGTGATTGTGACAGAGTGAGTAAAGGAGACAGCAGTTCAAAGAGGTAATGGAATGCCAGTTATGAATGGCTTTGTCAATTGATTTGTTGTTGATGGAGAAGGAGACTGCAGGAAAGGATTTGAGGAAAAAATATGAAGAAAACCAACACAGGGCATGTTGGGAAATGTCAAGCAGTCAGTTTATCCTTGTGTCTAGATTCAAGAGAGGTCCATGTTGGAGGTATAAATTTGGAATATATATATATATATATATATATATAGTTTATAAATTTGGGATAAGAATGCTAAGGATTGAGTTGGGGGGAGGAGTGGTACTCCAGCATTTGTCTGTGAACCAAATAGGAAGCTTGTTCTCAAAGACGAAGGAACCTCACTCACAAGGCTTAAAATTTCCTAGTTCCAACCCAATTAATTTAAAAGACCCTGTGGGATACATTGAACTATACTGCATGCATTTATCACAGTGGATGACAGGATAGGTGGTTATTCCTTGGCGAGCAGTGTTTTGATCTGTTTTGCCTGTCCCAGATACCTTCCAGAACTAGTACATTTCAAAATTGAGCACAGTTGTGCCATACATATCATTCACTAGATTTTTCCCATTCCTTGAGAGGTTACAAGTAATGATACCAATTTCCTTACTCTTAAAATAGGAATATAATAGCTACGTTACAAGATTGATGAAATAAAGACATAAACAAAGCTTCGAGTACAGCATCTGGGAGCACACTGGCAAATCCATAGGTGCTTATTTCTTTATTTTTTTTTCCAGGAACAGCCTTGAAGACTTGAAGATATATATATTTTTTAAATCCATTGGACCAGAGTGTAAAGATGTGTTCCAGGAAACTACCCAATGGCACCTACGATTATAAAAAGTGAATGTGCGGGATATTCCAAGATTATCTTGGAATCATATGAAAAGATTAAATGCACCATTTCCCCCCCCCTTTTGCAATGTATAAGGAATGACTGTAATGCTTTTCATCATTGAAACCACTCTATATAGCTTAAATTGTATCAACAATATTATTTGCTCTTTATCTTAATTTTAAAGACCGGTACTAAAAATCTAGGCTTCTAGAAGAAAGAGAACTTTCTAACATGGCTGCTTCATCATACCTATGACATAGTACTGCATCTCCATTGGTCAATAGATTAATTTAATGGATGTCCATGTATTTCTTTAACAACTATTTTTTTTTAGGGACTTAATATGTACTGGGTAGTGCAGTACCACCGGAAATCCATTGGTGAATAAGATAGCACTTGTGCTGTCAAAAAGATTAATGGAAAGAATAAAGTGGAGAATGAGAAATTTTACATTAAGAGTAAGTTCAATGCATGATGGGAAGAAAAGAGCATCAGGATTTTCCCCCAAATCTTTCATAACTCGCTGGTAATTTCATTTACCGGAGGTCTAGCTTCTAATGTCACAATTCCACTTCACGAGTACCGGATGATTTCAAATATAGCTTTGAAATAGACTACCTCATTAGTGTCTTAAAGTTCTCCTTTTCCTTTCTACAACCAGAAGTGTGAATATGAATGCCTGATTCTAACCCAAGTGTGGTCAGCCACTATAAGAACAGGTATTATAGCCATTTTGCAAGTCGAGCTTGAATCACAGTTTCAATGAGCAAATTATCTCTCTGCAGATCTTTCTGTAAAGGTGCAAGAATATAAATGTCTTGGCTAAATAACACCAATGCTATTTTCCTGCAGGGAAATCAGACCTCATAAAAGTATTTTGATTTTCTTCCTGGAGTGTTTACATTCAGTAGTTCCTGGAAGCAAAATCTCCCCGTGGAGGTAATTCTTGTGTGTGATAACTTCTTAAGCCACTTTACAGTGTTGGTTTTTTTTTTTTCCTCTTGAGTTTCAAAGTAGATTACTAGCCTCCCTCAACACTTATCAAGTGCTTACGTGTCCTGGGCTATAGGGGTGAGGAACTGGATAGTGTTCACCTCCCAGTCTTGCACCTCTCTTTCTGGATATTGTGAATTCTCTTTAATCAACTTTCAACCACAGAAGTCTCTGTGATATTTGTTCGTGGAGGTTTACCATTTGATGCTCACCAAGACAAAAAAAAAACAACCCACAATTTAAATTCAACAATATCCTGAACCACCTAGAAATGACCCATACATAGGGAGAAAAAATACTATTCAAAATTCCTTGCTTATCCACTAACAAGTAACTTCAGAAAACATCCCTTAAATAGATTGACAATTTCTTTTTTTTTGAAAATGTTAAGTAATTCAATGAGGTTAAATTGGGGGCAAAATATTGAGGAAATTATTCATGGTTTAAAATTTGTCCTTTTTTTTTAAATTTAGAAGTATATATTCCATTTTAGTGGGAAAGAATTATTATAGGTTTTGCCTAAAATAAAAAATGTCTCTTTTAAAGCTTATATGGTGAGCAAAAATTAATCTTATATAGTTCTCAGTTAAAAATATATCACATTCAAATTCAAATTCCCATCCTTCTTGTTTCCTCTGTAGACCTCAATGTATGAGGGCTTATACAGATACATATTTTCAAGTGAATTTGAGATTTGTTGAGAAGGACATATAACTACAGTTTTGTTAATAAAGATAAAGCATGTACTAATTAGGTCAATTAGTGAAGGCCCTAGGTCCTCAGACTTAACAAATGACTTGTATTGTATGAATTTCTTTTCATCTCTCTCTGATTAGATTGTCAGTTATTAGAGATCAGGTATTAAGTATTCACAGATCTGACACCTAAATTTGAATTTCAACAAATAATTCTTGAGCTGGATTCTCAAATTGTCCTAAAGACAATTAGACTATGGATAAATAAGAATTGGGATGAAAGTTAAAAATAAACTTTTAATTCTGGTCATGTATTTCTTTAAGATATTTCATGCCCTGGCACTGTATATAGAATTGCTAAGATAATAGTAGGTAGAAGGTGAGGCCAATTCTGAGTGGTTACACATTTTATGAGCAAACTAGTCTGAGAGGAGATTTTCTTCCCTGTTTTTTCTTGGTTGTTGTTATTTCTAGTATCTGCAATTAAAGGAACGGAACTGCTGCATCCAACAATTTTCAGGGTTTATTGTCTGTTTAAAGCCAAATATAGCAAGATTCCCAGAGCAGTGGATTCTTATAATGGCTTTGCTTCTTTATCTTCTTAACAGCTGTGTGTCCATGTGTGTGTCTGTGTGTGTGCTTTTTAATATCATTACCTACCTATTTAAAGATGAAAACTTCTGAGAAAAATCACCGGAGAACTGAGTTTAGCCTGCTCTGACAAACTAAAAATACGAAAACAAAAAACCAGTTTCAGCAAATCATCTCTTACCTCACTTTACAAACACTTGATCCATTTGCAAAATCACAAACTTTTAACTTAAAAGTTGTTTTTCCCTAAAAAATACATAATATGAAAGGGAAGAATAATAAAGTCATATCATTAATGCAAAGCCAGAGTTTGTACCATGTTTCTAGGGTCCTTATTAATGCATGTGAGCTAATATCATTCAGAATGTCTCCCTTTAAAATGTTGGGCTTGGGACGCCAGGGTAGCTCGGTGGGTTAAAGCCTCTGCCTTCGGCTCGGGTCATGATCCCAGAGTCCTGGGATCGAGCCCCTCATCGGGCTCTCTGCTCAGCAGGGAGCCTGCTTCCCTTCCTCTCTCTCTCTGCCTGCCTCTCTGCCTGCTTGTGGTCTCTTTCTGTCAAATAAATAAAATCTTTAAAAAAATAAAAATAAAATGTTGGGCTCATTCTATCCTCTTTTCACAAAGGACAATCCTGGGCATGAGGAAGAGAAGAGTCTTTCAAAACAGCATCTTTTCCAGTTGTCTTTCCTTCCATTAATCAATGAAGGCCTTAACTATTTATTGAATGTTTAGTAAGTATCCCCTACACTAGGAGATAAAAAGATGAATAAAACTAGGTCCGTCTCTTTAAGGAGAGTGACAACATTACATAGGCCAGGCACACTGTGGGGAGCCATGTTACCCGTCTGGGGATGCAGGGGAAGGTTTTCCACAAGCGTCTTTTCCCTGGAGCTGGGAGCAGGAGTCAGTGTGCTGAGGAAGCAGGGAAGAGGAGAGGTGGAAGGAGGGCCCTTCATTTCAGGCAGGGTGGAACCACAGGAATAAAGGCGAGAGGCATTGGAGGACCGCCTATGTTTGACAAGTGGGGAGGCATGTGGAAGGCTCAGAGGGTGGAGAAGTAAACAGCGTGTGGATTCTGAAGGCCTGAAGAAGGAATATGGGCTTTGTTCTCCAGACTTGAGATGGCTGCTTCTCTAACTGCTGTGTATGTACTCACCTAGTGGCATTTGAGGCTTTAGGATAAACATAGCGCAGCTTCCTAGAGTACCAATTTAACGTGAAGATTTGGGGATGGAAAAACCATCATTTTTATATAAAAATAACCATGTATATATTGTAAAGTAGAAAGCAACATTCTCTGCTTGACACAGTTGCCTAGGGCTTTGCCCTAGAGCCTCAGATTTGCTCTCCTTCCAACTCCTCTACTAATGTCTGGGAAGTGCTGGGAAGTCATCAGTTAGCTGGTATAGATCCCCAACCTGAGTACAGCCACCCAATCCAGATCAGGAGGCTAGCACCTTCACACTGGCTCCCCTTCCCCGCTAAAGAAAGCTACCCCTCGGTGTTAGGTGCGATCGTTTCAAACTTTGTCCCTTCTCAGGTGTGTATTTGAGTAGGGATTCCAAGTTTAGGTGGAAAGATAATAATGATAGCATCATTTATAAGACCACTACGTGTCATGCTCTGAATCTACACTATGACATTAAACTCTTAATCTGCTAGAAACCGTGCTTGTTTTGCATAGGAGAAAACGGAGACCTAAGGGCACGTAGTTTGGAATATTGGGGTCAGAACTTGAAGTCAGGTCTACCTGACCCCAAAGCTCCTTTTCTAAGTACTTTCCTTTATCCAGCTCTGCTTGGAAAAAAAAAAAAAATGGTTGACAGAATTAGTCAACCTTGTCTGTGGTGAGTCCTGATGTTCAAAACAACGGACTTGTACACAGTGTCCTAAATCCACAGAGACAAAGCCATGCCCAGGTATAAGCCTGCCCACTGTGCACTTGCAGAATCTTCATCCCCGGTTGCCAGACCTCTTTGAAGGCCACAGAATCAAAAACAAACAGCGGGTAGGGGGGGAATTGCTAAAATGTGGATGCCTCAGGCTGGGGTGGGGTACTCTTTCTGCCTCTTCAGCCCAAATAGAAGGAGAGCACCCAGTACTAGTCTCACACCTGCCCATGGGAACTCAGACCCAAACCAGAGCTACTGCAAGCATTCTCATTCAGCACTCCTTAGGTATTCCTGACCACTGCATGTAAGTGAAAGCAGGGTTTGTTGGCAAATTTGTGTAAATTGGCACCTCATTTCCTAGTTGATCATTGTTTTTCTTACACTTTGTACTCACCCCGTTATAGAAAGTTTTTTTTTTCAATCTAGCAAAGCATTAATTCACCAGAAACTTGTAAATTGTTTTTATAGAAGCTTGCAGATCATTTTATTTTTATTTATTTATTTTTGAAGGTTTATTTATTTGTTTTAGAGGGGAGGGGCAGGGGAAGAGGAAGAGAGAGAGAATCTCAAGCAGATGCCCAGCTGAGCACAGAACCCGACCTGGGGTTGGATCCCAGGACCCGGAGATCATGATTTAAGCCAAATCAAGAGTCAACAGTTCCACCGACGGAGCTCCCCAGGCGCCCTGCAGATCATTTTACAAAATAGACATTTTTAGAATCCTACCTGCTCTTATATACTTGGGGGTGAAATTAGTACTTAAAGGGCAGGAAATTAAATAAATGGTTACAAGCCTAGTTGCAGGACTTTCATCTGCCTGAAGAATCACATGTGAAGTTCATTTAGTATTGATTCTGGGTCCTGGCCTCAGGGATACTGATTTAGTCCTTCTGGAGGGTCCATGAAGGGGCAGAGTTAACAAGCCATCAGGAGATTCTGAAGCAGATCACATTCTTGCGAAATACTGTCTGAGCTACTGTTCTGGAATACTATATAATCACTTTGCTTGTTTTCCAACTTTTCCAGTTTTGAGATTGTATTATTTTTGTAATCAGAACCAAACATCTAGTTTTAACAAAAAGAAAATGATTCCAGCTGCCGCCTTAGGCTACCATAAATACCTTGCAAAACTTCCAACATATCCTATGATTTCTTGCTGAATTTTAGTCTCTAAAAAATATGCAACTGGGCATTAAGAATTCTCTGTCGGTGGGTGCCTGGGTGGCTCAGTTGGTTAAGGGATTGCCTTCGGCTCAGGTCATGATCCCGAAGTCCATGATAGAGTCCCACATCAGGCTCCCAGCCCCACAGAGAGTCTGCTTCTCCCTCTGACCTTCTTCCCTCTCATGCTCTCTCTCACTGTCTCTCTCAAATAAAAAAAAAAAAAAAAAAAAAAAAAAAAAAAAAAAAAAAAAAGAATTCTCCTTTGGTGCTCAGTCTCTTTCCCCAACCTCCACGCAGACTGATTTAATTGATCCAGGCTCTTAACGCACAATTACAATAATGAAAAGGAAAAAAAAAAAAAAGACGTGCAACTGATAAATGCATCAGTCCTGTGAAGTAAGGATTATAATGAAACCATTAAATTTTAACTTATTAGCAATTAAATAGCAATGTCATACAAATGCTTCATCGAGAAGTAGGGACAGAACGCCTTACAAAGAGCTAGGAAGGGCAAGAATGTCTGCTGTGCCAACTAGGACACAGATCCCACAGGTCAGAATGGGCTGAGCTTGCTTTTTTTCCATGCCTTTACACCTCTGAGCTTTACCAGGCATACCCCAGGGGTCCTGTGCATTATGAGTCTCTGGTTCCCAGGTTAAGAAATCCTGGACCAGCCTGTTTAGGGAGTTTGGGAACTTGCCTCATCATCCAGGTATTTGCTGTCCTCTCAGGATAAGAAACTATTTTGAGAAGAGTAGGGCCAGCTTCAGGGACTCCTTCGAGAGACTCAGTTCTACATGGGTTACCAGAGGTATGAGCAGAGTAAGAGGACAACTTGAAATCCAGGCAAAATACTGTATTAGACTTTCACATCCATAATCTAGTTTCATCCCAACTTCAAATTATCCTACGTTTTAGAGATGAGGTTCAGAGAGGGTAAGCAACCCTCCCAAATTCATATAGCCAGTAAGTGGTACATCCTGGTTTCAAATGAAAATCTGTCTGACTTTCAAGCCCAGAATACCTCATTCCAGGGCGGGGGTGGGGGGGGGGTTCACATAAGGAACCCTAAGAAAGATCTTGCAAGCCACGAAAAATAATCTAAAATATTACAATCTCTGAGGCCAATGTAGCACTGGAGTGGGCAAATGAGAGACTGTGGAGAAATTAAGAAATGATGATGCATGCTATGAGGTGCATTTCAATGTTTTGTTTACTTTTGGACACTATGAAGCATATTTGAAAGGATAGCTTGGGAGCGCCTGGGTGGCTCAGTAGGTTAAGTGTCTGCCTTCAGCTCAGGTCATGATGCCGGGGTCCTGGGATCAAGTCCCACATTGGGCTCCTTGCTCAGCAGGGAGCCTGCTTCTCCCTCTACCTGCCACTCCCCCTGCTTATGCTCTCTCTCTCTGACAAATAAATAAATAAAATCTTTCAAAAAAAAAAAAAAAAAGAAAGGATAGCTTGTATCTATAACAGCTAAGATAGAAAATTCATTAAGGGAAGGAAAGAGATGTTTATGCAACTAGATTCTAAGTAGAACTAGATAATCAACAGCATCAGCAGCTTAATTAATAGGAGATGATGACAAAGGGCATATTTTCAATTAAGAACACTTATTCAAGATCAGCTTAACTGATACATGTTCTGTAAGGCTGAAAAAAGATTATTTAACTGTTATCCTATCTTATTCATTGAGAACTTAATGTACTAGGAAAGATTTGTTCCATTTTGTTTCAGTTCAAGTCAGAAGCCTATAAAAATTTTTGTTAGATAAGCAACGAAGAGACATGAAATATGTCACCGAAAGGCTTTTCTGCTGTCAGCCCTGCCCAAATTGCATTGCCCTCTTTTGTTTTCCTCAGAACACTTGGTACTACCTGCAGTTACCTTAATTTATATACTACTTGTGTATTTTGTACACTGTCTACTAGAACATGATTTCCACAAGAGCTGTCACCGTACACCCGGTCATACATCTGTGCCTGGCACATGGGAGGAGCTGGTTGCGAATTTGTTCAAGAAATGAACAAGACAGAGCACTTGCAGGAGGGATTTAAAAAAAATTGTATCTGGCTACGTTTATGTTTTGGATCTGGTGGCAGAAGAAGAATATAGCTGCATCTATAAGTGTTACCTCATTATTTGGATTGTAGTTACTATCCTGTATTTTTTTAAAGATTGCTCTGAAAAGGTATATATTTTATATAAAGTAGAAAGATACATTACATAGAAAAGCCAATGTTTATTGTGTGATTGCTATGTGCCAGACACATATTAGCAACTAAATGCCACACCACCATGAGCTAGGGCAATATTTTTATCTTCTAAATTTTACAGATGCTAAAATTAAAGCACTGGGAGATGAGGCAGCTTACCAGAGCTGTCCAGCAGGGAGGTTGTGGAATTGGGACAGACCTGAGCCATCACACTCTGGAATCTAGAGTCTCAATCACTACGTCCTACTGGCTCTCTGTTATATATATCATTATTACACATGGATTTTTTTGGCATAAACATGGCAGGAATCATTACACATTTAGAAAAAAAAATTTTTTTAATTCTATGAGGGTCCTGACATTGAGTGCAAACTCTGGTCTAAAAAGTAGACATGATCCCATAGATTGCATATTAGTCACAAGGAGGAAACTCAGTAACTATGCAGGAGAGAAAAAGACTGTACCCTGACTAGATAACCAAAATTAGATTGCCCCTGAGAGGAGGTGGCACCATGGGTCCACCATGGATACCTGGAGAAGGACGTCACATCAGTTATGTAATGATACACAACCTGAATCTAATCATGAAGAAACATCAAACAAGCCCAAACAGAGGAATATCTCATAAAGCAAAGGCTATAAAACAAAAATGTCAATGCTGTGAGAGACAAAAGAAGGCTGAGAACCTGGTTCAGATTAAAGGAGAATGAAGAAGAAATGGCAATGAAGTCTAATGCATGATCCCAGACAAAATCCCATATCAAAGAGAGAAAATGTGATACATTATTGAATAAAATTGACAAAATTCAAACACGGACCCCAGATTTAAGTATTCTAGTAATATTGAATTTCTTCCATCTAATTACTGTATTGCGATTATAAAAAGAGTATCCCTGTGCTTTGGAAATATACACCGAAGAGGAAAGGGATAAAGGGGCATGTTGTATGCTCTTAAATGGTTAAAAAAATAATAAAGAGCGATTGTGTCTGTAGCGAGTTTTTGAAAATTGGTGAACTTGTCTAAGTTGTATATGGGACTTATTTGTATGACTCTTGAAAATTTTGGTAAATTTTAATTATTTCAAAGGAGAAAATTTGAAGTTAAAAAGAATCATTTAATAATTTAAATCTACATTTAATAATAATAGTAATTTAAAGTGAAAAAAGGAAAAAAATGCTTCAAAGAGGCATTTAGTTCATTATTTGATATAACTGATTTATGTAGACTGTATTTTAAGGAAGCTTCCATCCAAACTAGGACACGGTTTGAATTGTTGGATGCGTTACCGTGCTTCTGTCACAGGAACCACTATGTTGTCACTAATTATGACCACTTATTATTAGCATTCAATTTCTCACTTGTCAAACAGTGAGATGTTCACATGGTATCCCGTGCCTTAAAGATTCTCTGATAGACGTGCCCAGAATCACCTCAAACAACTGGTATCCTGCAGTGAGGTAGAGAGAGACTAAATGATCCCGGGAAAAGGTTAACAAACCATGAGCTGAACCCTGAGAGAGATCGGTGAGGCTTTACTAGATCTCTAATTTACAAATTAAGATATGGAGGAAAGAATGTTAAGTAGTTGGCCAAAATTAGGTATTCGTATGAAATAAGGAGAAAGGGAGTTTGGAGCATGGGTAATAATGAGCAAGAAGAGGGGGAATGCATATTTGTTACATTGTTATGTAATAATTGGTATGTGAGGACTTTGGATTACTCAAGTGTACAGTACACATTGATTCCCAACATTTATACAGTTTGTGTAAGCAAGAGTTTGTTCCTTTTTTATGTTATAGTAATGTTTAAAAACTCCCCATTTTGATAGAGCTCTTTTTTTTTTAAACTAGCTGTTTTGGTAAAGGGGTAATTTCAGCTGAGTGTCCAGGAACTCCCCCCAGAATCCTTTTTATCTTGAGTAGACTACCATTTGAAGACAGCCACTTAATTTTATGTGATGGTGATTATTACTGATAAGTAGAATTTTCAAGACCACCCCCGTACATACAGTCACAAATGGAAAATAATCTTGTACCAAGTCATTCAGATGCGTTCTCAAAAGACTGTCTGCAAGTTTGTTTACATCAATGATTCCAGCCACCTAAACAAGCAATTCTGTTGCTGAATGGCTAATCTGTCCAAGTGCAGTACAATTCAACTTAGCTCTCAGAATCCATAAGTCAAAACTTGATTCCACTAAAATTTATAGACGTAAATCAGCTAATTACATCTTCCAGAGCCTTGAAGATGAAATAAAGTCATAACATAGCTTACTACTAATGTTGATAGAGGAAAGTAAGGTGTATCTCTAAAAACTTAGAAACTAGAAACTATTACACTAGAACTTGGAAATTAGGAAACTATTTTCCTAATATAAAAGGTGATAATAGTGATATGTAAGAGTAACTCAAGAGAGTGCTGGCAACCGAGAATGGAGTTTGTTGGGGGAAATGTACAAAACAAACCCTGCTCAAGGCGTTTAAAGTATTATTTGAGGAAGATATGAATGGATGTGATTATGATAGAGGAAGACAAAATATAAACAACCACACAGATGAAATGAATGAAAAAAGACTTCATTTACAAGAACAGAAGGAGCCTTGGAAAGGGGAGTCCAACAAGCAATAATGCGGCACCTTCGTTAGGAAAGACTTCATGCCCTTGGTGAGGGACAAGTGTGCTTCATGAGCCTCACCTGGTCCTGGATGCAATCCCCCTCAAGCCTGGCTTGCTCCTGCATTCCATTTCTTTTCCTCAATAAGCTCCCATCTGCATTTGTTTGCTCCAAAGGAGAGAAGGCACTGAGCAAATGAACTGGAGATTCTGTTCCATTTGTCAGCTACATTTCTCATTTAATGAAGAATTTGTCGCTCTGTTAACACGGCAATCTCTTGTCAGTTTAGTTAGCAATATTAGACTGCTTGTTCCCTGGTCACCGAGCTGACTCTTCAAAGCTGGAGACCAATTCTCTGTAAAACAATGACCATGCCCAGGTACTGCTAGATTAAAGGAGCTGCATCCCCACCAGCTCTCCCTAAGAGACAGTTCTCTCTTTAAACCCTCAATCTGTAATCATTGGGACATATATCATTCTGCTAATTAACCATAATTAATTTTATAGACTTAGTTCCACATCCTATTGGTTTTAATGTTATTTCAAAATAAAAACCTGAAGCAACTAAAGCATTACATCAGCAGCATGCTATATTGTATCTCCTTCTCACAGCTGGATGGATGGGACAAAGCAGGAAGGAAGTCTGAGGGGTCTGGATGAGGGGCAGGGGAGTCCAGGACAGGCTCCGTTCAGGTTAAGCCCTGGTTTATAGGTTGCACTTCAAAGGACTTGGGACATATTCAGAAGACCATCAGGCAGCATAGAATGAGCAAGGCAAAGAGACCCAAGAGAGGGGCACCTGGGTGGCTCAGTTGGTTAAGTGTCTGCCTTCGGCTCAGGTCATGATCCCAGGGTCCTGGGATTGAGCCCCACGTCAGGCTTCCTGATCAGCAGGGAGCCTGCTTCTCCCTCTCCCTCTGCTGCTCCCCCTGATTCTGCTGGTCTGCTCTCTCTCTCTCTTTGTCAAAGAAATAAATTTTAAAGAGAGAGAGAGAGAGAGATACCTAAGAGAGTGTGAACTCCCTCTTTCCCCACCCATGGGAAGGAAGATCTATTAGGACTGGCTGAAACCTTTACTTTAGCAAGTGCTCAGCCAGCCATTAATTTTCCTGATCTCTCTGTCTTCCCAATCCTATAGTTTGCTCTTTAAACCATATTATCCTGCAGGGATGTAAGGCTATCTCACAACAGAATAATATAAATACTATTCAGCTAATATCTATTGAAGACCTAATACATGCCAAGAGCTCTACCTCAGAGTCATCTCATGTAACCCACACAAGTTTGCAAATTAGTTAATTGCTGCTGTTATAGAATATATATATATATTTATATGTATATATATGCATATATATGTATGTATGTGTAATATATTTAAATTTATTTTTATACACTTAAAAATACATGTATATGTTTACACACAAATGTAGAAATTGAAGTCTATGAAGGTTAGGTAAGACAGGTCAAAATTCACACTGCCGATAGGTGGAACAGGATTGAAATTTATATCCTTCTCACTGTACCACGTGACAAGAGCACATTTGGGCAAAATCCTTAGCCAAAAACCAAAGGTATCCACCTTACCTTGGACCCAGGCCATTTTCGAAGCAGCCTGGTTTAGATGTACAAAATTTCCTCTGAAATTTCAGGGATGAATCAGCTTTTCATACCTAGCTACAGAAATTGGGAATTGTTATTAATTACTGTTATTATTAATCATTATTTTGCCTGAATATTCAAGCAGGACAAACATAATGAATTGCTCTTTTTTATATTTATTTTCATATTGGTTTTTACCTTCTTAGTGCCTTTATACTTAATGTCATATTCTTCTAAACATTTATGACAGATACAGCCAATCCACATCCTTTCAAATATTCTCAATTATGAATACCACTTACACATTGAAAATTTTAGCTTACTTCAGGAGAAAGCTCTTCACTGACAAAAGACTGTAGTGTCCCTGAACAGCAATTGGAATTTTTACTGAAGGACTCAAAAGTCTAGGAGAACACAGACCAACCACATTTTGTACCCTATAAAGGATCTGGAATAAACTGGTGTTCCATAAATACAAAATAATGTACCAATTGAATTTAAGTTACTGTTCATCATTTCAGGCTAATTTTATACCTTAATAGAATGGATATTATTTTCATAAGAGTACAAAGAAAATGATTAAAATTGCTACTTGTAGATTGTGGTTCTAAGATATTGGAGCCTTCCCCATCCCCTGTGGTGAATTTAAAACATTAATAGTATTAGTATTATTACTCTCATTTTTGAATAAGAAAAGGCAAACAGATAGTTGTTTTTCCAAGGTAATCAATGACTGTGGACCAATTAACAGCTTCTAGTTTAGTCAACTTGTACTTTAACTGTTATGTTCTAATTTTTTGTTTTCCAAGAGAAATGTATTTTCACTTATTCTTCACATCACTGCAGATAGGAAGATGTCCAGGACAACTTAGGAGAGTATTTTGCAATGCTGATTTGAAGGGGTGCAATGTTCATAACAGCACTATCAACAATAGGCAAATTATGAAAAGAGCCCAATATCCATCAACTGATGAACAGATAAGGAAGATATGGTATATATACACAATGAAATATTACTCCACAATCAAAAAGAATGAAATCTGCCATTTGCAACAACATGGATGGAACTAGAGTGTATTATGATAAGCAAACAATGTCAGAGAAAGACAAATACCATACACTTGCACTCACGTGTGGAATCTTAAGAAACAAAACAGATGAACATAGGGGAAGGGAAGGAAAAATAAAATAAGATAAAAACAGAGAGGGAGGCAAACCATAAGAGACTCTTAACTATAGAGAACAAACTGAGGGTTGCTGGATGGGAGGTGGGTGGGAGAATGGGCCAAGTGGGTGATGGGCATTAAGGAGGGCACTTGTTGGGATGAGTATTGGGTGTTATATGTAAGTGATGAATCAGTAAATTTTACTCCTGAAACCAATACTACAGTATATGTTAACTAACTTGAATTCAAATTTAAAAAAAAAAAGTACTTTGCATTGGTAGTTATCAAACCAGATGATTTCTGAGGTTTCTTATAAATTTGATATTACTTTAGGTAGAAAGCATTTAATATTAAAATCAAATAAGTATATAATATAAATATTATTAATATCTTTTCCAAGTGTTAACCTGTGTGTTATAAAATATATTGAACAATATTGGGGCACCTGGGTGGCTCAGTGGGTTAAGCCTCTGCCTTCAGCTCAGGTCATGATCTCAGGGTCCTGGGATCGAGTCCCGCATTGGGCTTTCTGCTAGGCAGGGAGCCTGCTTCCTCCTCTCTCTCTC
>PISX010000669.1:174325-251314 GCA_004024625.1 Mellivora capensis
TAGACATTGCTTCTAGACAAGAATGGCCATGTTCTTACATGCCTGCCCATCCCTGGCTACAGGATAAAGAGGGTATGTGAATCAATTTGGGCAATGACAGTACCTTCATTATGGACCCCAGTAATTGGTGCAGGAACGGGCATGTGACCCAAGCCTGGCCAATCAGAATCCTTCCCTGAGATTCTTGCTAATTCAAGATGAGGGAGGAAGAACTTTCTGGGAAGATCTGCCAGCGATGGCCATGTCCCCACAGGGTGAAAAAAACAAGCCTGCAGTTCAAGAGAAATATTAGCTGAGATCCAGGAAAAAAACAAAACAAAACAAAACAAAAAACCCAGCAGCAATTGTTTATGGCACTTAGATCCTTGACTCTAGATATTCCTCAGGCCAGCAGCACACATGGCCCTCCTACATTTGGGAACATGATCCAATAAACTCCCTCTTTGTTTATGCTAGCTCAAATAGAGTTTCTATCATTTGCAGCACTACCCCCCCGCACCTCCGCCCCCCAAAAATCGGATTAGTACAATTAATGTGTAAAGTTGAAAGCGGAATAATCTCCCAACCCCATCTCCGGAGGTTCTGGTCAGATTTGTGGATGTAAGTTCAGAAATCCAATTTGATCTGTCTTACACAAATAGGGGTATTTATTTGCTCATATAACAGAGCTTTGGCAGGCAAGTTGCATGAGCTAGCCCTCTGGACTCGACACCAGGAGCTCATGACCAGCTCTGTCTCATTCCTGCTTTTCTCTGAATGTTAACTTCATTCTCTCAGACAGATTCTTTTCTGCTTGGAATGGAATTGGCCACCAGCAGCTCAAGAATCATTTTGTGACCAGAGAGGGAAGAGGCCTTTCTCCTCCTGTTAAAGAGGTTAGTTAGAAAAGCAGAGTGGCTAGAGGCTCTCGAGGAGCACAACTGGCCAAGTCTTGCAGGCAGAGAGAGAGAGAGAGAAATGAAAAGATGGTGGTAGCTTCCATTTGGAACAGCAGACAAGTGCAAGAGGAGTGCCTTATCAGATAGAGAAGGTTACTGTTTCCAGAAAAGAAACGTGTAAAGCAGATAACCAGTTACTGATCACATGTCTTCCTTTAACAGTTTGGTGCAGACCTTCCAGACTTTTGTCCCTTGCGAGTAAAATTAGAAAACAGGAAAATTCCAGTGTATTTACTTATGTGAGATGCATCCCAATATTTAAAACAAAGCACAGCTAGAAACAGATTTCTCTGTGAAAACGAGACATGCCATATTGTATCTTGTGTTAATATGAAAGGACAAAATTACCCTGTTCCTAATTGGTGGCATTCTACTTTCTTTCACGAGCAACAGAAAAGCAGAATTTCCCAAAAGAACTCAGAGGTGCGGGCATAATTCTGCCTAACTTTTGGCAAGAGAACATCATTCTGAAAATATACTACAAAGATATCCTGCTGCTTTTTAAAAAAAAAAATTTAAAGATTCTATGTATTTATTTGAGAGACAGAGCACAAGCAGGGCAGGGGAGAAGGAGGGAGAAGGACAAGCAGACTCCCTGGAGACCATGGAACCAGACTCAGGACTCAATCCCAGGATCCCAAGACCATAACTGGAGCGGAAGTCAGACGCTTAGCCTACTAGCCACCCAGGAGACTCCCAAAGACATCCTTCTGATAAAATCCTGAGACTTCTCTATCACTACTGCTGCATCCCCTAAGACACGCTCCTCGCCTGGTTGTGGGCATTGAGCACATTCTCAATAAATAGATGATTAATTGCCTTGGAATCTAAAATCAGTATGTATTTTCATCAGGCCTCTGCTGTTCTCTATCTGTAATATTACATGTAAATATTTATATTTATATTTGAAAAGGAGTTAATGGTTTTGGAGTTTGGTAATGTTTAAAAATTATCTGCACGGCTTTCTACCTTGAGCTGTGGCAGCCAACCTCCGAGAAGGGCCCCGGGGATTATCACCTCTTTGGTGTTCATGCCCTTGCATAATCTTCTCCCACAATGAATCAAGGCTGCTTTGTGTGACCAATAAATTAAGACAGAGGTAATGGTTTCCGAGGCTAGGTGACTCCACAGCTGTGCCTTGTGCACTCATATTATTCACTCTGGGAGAAGTCAGAGGCCGTGTCATGGATATTCAAACAGCTCTGTGGAGAGGCATATGTGGAAAGAAACTAATGCCTCCTGCAAATAGCCACACCAACGTGCCAGCCGTGCGAGGGGCCACCTTTTTAGCCCCAGTGAAGCCTTTACATGAGGTCAGTCTCAGTAAGACACCTGAGAAAATGTCTCAAGAACACTGAGCCTGAACCACCCTGCCCAGCCTTTCCCTGATTCCGGCTTGTGGATAAATACTGTGGGAAATAAGAAATATTTTTTGTTTTAAGCTGCTAAATTTTGGAGAGTTATTTGTTACAGAGCAATAAATAACTAATATATAAACAAATAAAAATTAATTTAACAAATATATCTCAGACGCTTAACAGCAACATTTTCTTCTGAAATTCTAAGTCAATTTTGAGATGTCAAATTAGACCACATTACCACAAATGGAATATGTTTTCTGGTTCCTTCTTCCTGTTGAAGCTGCTATTCTGAGAAAGGCATATCTCTAAGGTACTAATAATTGAACATCTGTCTTCAGCCAATGAGATCTTTGTTGCAAAGAAAACTAGTAAAAACTAGAAATAGTAAAGACTAGAAAACCAGTAGTAAAAATTCAGGCAACAGCTGAGGTCACTAGTGAAAGAATACAAAGTAGCAGTTGGGCAATATCCCCCCCACCCCACCCAACAGGTTTTCCTTTAAATGCTAAATAGACCTGCACCTTAAAAAACAAAAACAAAAAGAAAAGAAAACAAAACAAAACATTTAACAAAAGTGCTGCTGTTCATATATTTTGGAATTTTTTTTCTTGTTTACTTTCACTAAGTAACTTGTTGAGAAAATGCACGCTACTGAAATATTTTTAGTTATATAAACTCCTTGTTAATTGCTAAAGGAAGGGGTTTTTGGAACCACACATGCTAATATTTGTCTTCCTGAACACCAACTGTCCTTTAGCTACATGTTCAAAAGATTCAAAGAAAGAGCTTTAAATATTGCAAAGAAGGGAGAATGAGAAAAAACGATTTTTCTAAAAAAGAATTATTTTTAGAAAAATTCAAATTGATCTAGGCATTGTAACAAAAGTGACAAAGAATAGTATTTAAATTCATGTCTAAAATTACAGAATTTAACATGAGTAAATATGAAAATAGTGTTCCTTTTTAGCTGCAGGGTTAAAAACAATAAAAACCAACCCTACTTAGTTAAAAATCATTGTCATTCAGAAAGTAGATTAGTGGTTGCCTAGGGCTAGAGGTGCAAGGGATAAGGAATGACAGCTAGTGGGTTCAAGTTTTCTTTTTTGTGAGTGATGAAAATGTTCTAAAATTAAATTATGATGATGGTCCTACAGCTCTGTAAACTTACTAAAAAACCATTGAATTTCATACTAGAAATACAAATCATATCACAATAAGACTGTTCTTAAAAATTGTCATTGATGACTGAAAATATTCAGTTAAAGTATTAGCAATATGCAAAATGTCACCAAAAGAAGCATCCAGCTCAAGTGTTGGTTTCCTCCTATTTCTGAGCTGTTAGATGTGCATAACTAAAGCTGAAATCAAATTATAAGATGCTCCAATGGTACACTAAAAAAAACCTCTCTAACAAGAATCACATTTAAGAGGCTTTATTTAATCTTGGAGACATGCTTCACCTTGTGCTCTGACAATGAATTGGATAGACTTTGAACTTGCTTTCAGAACTGAAGAGGTAATAGCTACAGTTGTTTGCAGTTACTATCAAGGCAAATGCAAGGTGCAAAACTGAAACTCTTACAAGTGAAAAAGGCATGCTTTTCATAGACGTTATTATAACCACAACAAAGCATGCCAGATATTTTGCATTTTAATTCTTTCAAAGGGTTACAAAGAAATTGTCTTCCTATGGGTTACCTTATATATATGGAACAGTTGTGAGCTCTAAAGTATGCAAGTTTATTTTTATTTGTTTGTTTATTTTAGTTTTTTACTCCTGGCACTGCAACAACCACCAAATAATCTTATTTATTAGATTTTGTTGACTGCCTATAATATAAAAGTTTTTTGAGGGGGAAAGTTTTAGTTCTTAAGTAAAAGGCCAAAGATAATTAAAGGTACTGTATCTATATCTGTATCTATACATTTACAAATTAATTAAAAGTTTGTTCAGTATCCCAGGCCAAACTGTATATTTCATTTAAAAAAATATAGGATGTATAGTGAAAATATATTTAAAACAAAATATAATACTTATGATAAAAAAAAAAAAAAGCCAGAAAGAAAAGACTGTTACTGCATGATTCCATTTATATCATGTTTTAGAAAAGCAAAATGTAAGGACAGAAAACAGATCAGCACTTCCCAGGAGATACAGGAGAAGGGGCGATGAGTACGAACATGCACTAGGGAACTTCCTGGGCTGATGGAAATGTTCTGTATTTTGATTGTGGTTACATGACTTTGTGCATTTGTCAAATGCAGTGAACTGTAATTAAAAGGGATGAATTTTAACATAAGTAAAATATAATTCAAAATCTGACATAAATAAATATATTAGAAAAAGTAGATTTAACTACATATTTTGACCAGAGTATGTTGTTAGAGTTGACTAAATAATGCTGAGAATACACTATGATATCAAACAAAGGTTCAGTGTATTGTTACTGGAGGTTTTATGACTTGCCCCAAATTTTTACCTTCATTGTAGAAAATTCGATAAGAAAAAGTTGTTAAAACCAGTCTAAATAGAAACTCTTTAAGGTGAAATTAGTTCCTATAATGTAGATGATCAGGGGTTTTACAGAGTACTTACTTTCACCATCACCCGATTATTGATTATTTATTATTTACTGCAGTCCTCTATTCATCTATTGCTCTCATTATTATAACTACTTAATAAGCTATAGTTCATTGAAGGCCTACTAAATGCCAGCCATTCTCTCACCTCTCTCTCTGTTCTCTCTTTTTAAGAATGAATTCATTTGACTTAGTACCCTTGATGTAGACACTTCTTTACTGTTTGCTGAGGGAATAGACATATCGACATTATAATTTTCTCTGTATATGTGTGTGTGTGTGTATATATATATATATATATATATATATATAGGCATTGGCACACATATAATAAAATCAGAGAGATTTGAACCTAGTTTTCTTTTAATCGGAAAAGTGTATCTTTTCAAGTTTATCTCTATTTTGTCCTATTACGTGACTTGTTTGGTGCAAGGGGCAATGCAGTGTGTATCTTCATTTGCCATCTCTGCTCTCCTGCCCTCAATGGAACGCAGGCAGCATGTGCTCCTATGTTGTTGTACAAGGACAAAACTAAGCCACCAAGTCGCCACAGAGAGTTGTATGCTATTGTAATACTTAGTCTGACCTCAAAATCTTTTTGGAGATGTATTTATATTAAGAGTTACTGGGAACAGCTTCTCCCTACATTGATAACAAGACTGATTTATAATTTACCCTTGAAAGTCATGGTCATTTTATTTTTAAAAAAAGCATTTCCACTTATTACTCAAAGCTTGGATGCAGAACTTCGTTCCATTCCAATGAACTGAAGACACCACTCGACTGTGGGTGTGATGGCTTTTCTGGTTAGTGTTGGACATATTTTCCACCACCCTTCTAATGTGACTCCCTATTCTGCACAGGTTCCCGGCTTCCTTGCCCCTGGGTCCCAGAGCCGACTTAGGATCAACCAAAGAGATGCACTTCCGGGAGGACAAACGCTACTTCCTTTGCCTCTGCTAAGGAACAGAGGCAAAGGTGTGAGGGTGTTGGGCTTTACTGTCAGACCTTTCCTCCAGCACCCCGCTGTCTGGTCTCTAGTTTCATGGGTGCGGGACACAGGTTTGCTGGTTTGGATAGAAATGAGCGTGAAGTGCTTCTGAAGCCCGCAGTGTAGTGCTCGGTTTCCGATCGTGGGGTCAATGGCGCAGCTCTGGAGCCTGCAACTTCCGGGCTAGAGAAGAGGCAATGGCTTCCTTGGTGGTCAGTTCTGTGGAGTGGTTTTGTAAATTGTTTTAAAAGCTAAACCTTGAGGGCTGTTTCTTCAGCCATTTCAAAGATCTAAGTCATTTAATACTCCCTAATAAATCCTTTCCTTCTTCAGTAAGCTTGAGGAGATTTTATTCTCTGCAAATGAACCCTGACCAATAGAAAAATGAAATGGATTGTAGTCGTCTGTGGACAAAAATCAAATGGATGATAGCACTATACTGTCAATCAATACAATGACCAAAATGACTCCCGAGCCTCGCTAAAAGGAATGAATTTACATTGTAAGTTTAGATGGAGATTCTTTGTCTATCTGTAATCTAATGAACCCCAAAGAGAAGGCTCCGTATTGCATACACATTGAACATTGCCCGAAATAAGAAAGTATTGATCAGGACCTGTTGACTTATAATTTCCTTTTGATAACACTCTTTCAAACTGATTTTAGACATGATTAATTAGAAGTGGCAGGATGGGAAATAAGTGAGTCATGTTTTTGAATGGAAACTTTTCAAAGATATGCTAATTTTGTGAAAATCTACTGATTTTATTTAGTTATGAAAAGTCTCAAGGAAAGCCTGTGAGAAGTCAATGTGCTCCCCAAAAGTCCCCAAATACTTGGGACCCCCAAGTATTTGAGGGTACTGGATTAAAAGGGGAGACCCTTCACGAAAAGTTTTGCTTGGAGGTCTAAAATTATACACAGGATATGTGTAAAATTTTACTATGAAACCATTTACTTAATTGGTGTTAGACAACTTATTGAAGAAAATTTTGAACTTTTAGAAGGAAAAAAAGCCTTAAAATGTAGACTAGACTAAGTAGATGATCATCTACTTTGAAGGATATTTCGCTTGAATGGTAGAGTCACCATAACAATTTTCATGATGCTTTAACTTCAAATAATTACGAGGAAGCCTTACAGTACCACTTAGGTTTTCAAGTTATAACATTATATCATTGTGAATGTGTCGGCAATATAGAACTACTACTTGAAAAGTGCTGATATGATCCTACAGTATACTAACTGAAATATGACACAAAAACCATAAAGAAATTTTCATATATATATATATATATATATATATATATATATATATAGTCAAACCCATATAGAAACTTACATCTAGTCCAAGGCTTCACTTTTTTTTTTTTTTTTAAAGAATGTGCAGAAACTATAGAAAGGGAACAGGGCATAGTACAAAGACTGATTAAGAAGCTAGAAAATAGGGCATAAAAATGGTAAGGAAGGGAACTGGTTTTATTTAGCTTTAAGAAGGCTAAATGGTTTTAATGGGTAACTTAGCATTCTTGGCTATAAAAAGAAATATAGACAACTTACAGGTAAAAGTCCTAACCATCCAGACAGTAATGGCATAGAATTAAAGAAATAGGAACCTAAGGTTTGCCACAACAGTCACATAATTGAGAACTGGTTTACCTTTTGATTCCAAAATAGCTAGCCAGATCAACTGAATCCCCACAACATAAAAATGCCAGGAAAATGATAGAACTTTGGTGGTGTCTGAGGATTGCTGGATTAATATTTAAATATTTCGTGATGAGAAGAAATACTCCCACTATTATTTCTTGTGGGGGAATATCATTAATGAGGAGGCCAGCATGCTGTACCAGGTGCAGATATTTTCACATAGGCATCAAGCTTGCTAGCATAAGCAAGTTCCAGCAAGTTTTATGAATAACTGTAGAGGACATACTTAACATGTACTGACAGATTTGAATCTCCAGTAGTAACACTTATTCTTAAACCTAGGCTCCATGCCAACAGGGAAAAAACAAACTATTGGCTCTTGCGTCCCTGTCTACTTTCTGCGAGGAATCTGCCTTGTCATAAACTCAGTGTTTTAAAGAATGACCTTGGTCATTAGGCTGGTTTCTAATATAAAACAGGCTAGGATTGAAGATGGCCAAACAGCAGAAGGCTTTTATCAAATGCCGCTAATCATTTGTTTTGAAACGTTTTTGAAATATTTTGATAATAAAATGAGGATCCTCAGTTGCCACCCCTGCAAGTCCCCTCCCCTCCCACCTCCAAAAGAAAGCATGAATGATTGCCAGAACAATGCCATAGATATTGGACCACCCTGGGGACCATATATATCAAGGGATAGACCTGCGGTTCTCTAGAGAGTCATAATTCAGAATCCTTGTGGGATTCCGGAAGGGAGGGAGTGAGGAGTAGAAAATGGCGTTGCCAGAGAGCTTCCGGATGTTTTTTGCAAACGAATATAACCTTGATGCTTTAACTCTGCCTCTTAAAGAAGCTTAGAATTCCAAGTAAAACACAAAAAGAAAAAAAAAAAGGTGTGAGGAAATGTCTCTTTAGTTCAAAAGAAGAACAGAATGTACCGTTATCCAGTGATTTTGAAATAGTTCCAGGATTCTATTTGGATAAGCAGGCAAAATGAGAGTTTCAAATATTCCCTGTCGTGGAAAAACCTATGGCTTATTTGCTGCTCTATAGGCCTCACTCTGGACAAAGTACTCCCTCCCCAGCTCCATGGGACCTTAATAGGACAGTCAATTTCACAGCTCTGCCTGACCCACCACAGGCCTGAGAATCTGAGGAACCCCTTCCCTGAGCAGGAGGGTTAGTCCAAGATGGCTATGGGTCTAAATCGAGCCTTGGAGATTAGCGTGGGTTTTGGAGAAGAGAAGCCACCTCTTCTTCTGGGACAACCAGCTAGCAAGTCCATACTGTAAACCAAGGATGGTGGAAGACCACCTTCCTTGCCACCAGGAGATAGTCTGCAAGAGAATGAGTCCTAAGCAGAGCTGGAGCAAAGATATCAAGAGGAGAAACACTCCTGTAGTGATGTTTGAGCCTATCTAGCAATGGCGAAAACAAACCAACCCCTAGACTTTTTATGTGAAGGGAGCCATAAGCTTCTTTTTCCCTTGGCCTATGTGTACTTAAAATTCTGTCACTTCTACCAAGAATCCTGACTATTACACTCCTGTTTGCAGATTGGGAAACAAAAGCATGATAACTGTTAAAATCTATAGTGAACAAGATATGAGAAAATCCATCAAAATGTTCACTACTCCATAAGCAACTGGATATACATGGACACAATGATACTATCACAATTTTATTTATTTGGACTTAAACACTTTAGAGTTTGTGAGGTTTTATAGTACAGAGGTGAAGGGCATGGGTTTGGAGTCAGCCCAAAATCCCAGTCCCAGCTCACACTTATTGGTTGAGAGGCCTAGGTAGGATGGGAGCATGTGGACCAAACCCCCCTATGCATCAGTTTCCTTATCTATAAAAAAGGAAGGGGGCGCCTGGGTGGCTCAGTGGGTTAAACCTCTGCCTTCGGCTCAGGTCATGATCCCGGGGTCCTGGGATTGAGCCCAGCATCGGGCTCTCTGCTCAGCAGGGATCCTGCTTCCTCCTCTCTCTCTGCCTGCTTCTCTGCCTACTTGTGATCTCCGTCTGTCAAATAAATAATAAAAAATATTTTTTAAAAGGGAGAAGAATAATTCCAACCTCATAAAACTATCCTAAGGATTAAATGAGGTCGTGTATGTAATTTGTTGTGTGCAAACTCTATGTAAACCATATAGTGAGTGGTATTCGGTAAGGATTCAATAACTTCCTCCTGTTTTCCTAATGTTAGTTCACACCAACAATTATAAATGAGACCTAGGGAAAGGTTCAAATACTGGGCGGGGTTAGAAATTTTGTGCATTTCAGAGCGCAGAGATTTCTTCCCCTATGTTAAAAGATACAGTAAAAATCTGTCCTGAACACTTATTAGAACTGTTCTTTTAAAGAAATTTTTACCTACCAATCCTGTGTATACATAACAATACTACAATGGCGGAGTTCTTATTCTTTTTTTTTTTTTTTAAAGATTTATCTATTTATTATTTAGGGGGTGGGGAGAGAATTCCAAGCAGACTCCCTGCTAAGCAGGGAACTCAATGCAGGGCTTGAGCTCACAACCCTGAGATCATGACCTAAGCCAAAATCAAGAGTCAGATGCTTAATCTTAACAGACTGAGCCACCCAGGTGCCCCAGTGAGGGAGTTTTTAGAAGTTACATTATTTGTGTCCTTCTCTGTCTCCACTCTCTCATCCTCCTCACCCCTACCATCTTCCTGGTCTCCTAATCTCGGATTCTGACTCTACCACCCCACCTCAATCTGGCAAGATAGCCAGGAGGAATCAATCTACTCTTTCTCCTTTACCTTCATGCTTTGCTCATTTGCGGTTTATGCTCAGATCTACTGTCTTTCCTTCCTGCTCTTCCCACAGAAGGCAAGCTACCTTTCTCAGGCTCCCTTGCCAACCAGCTCCTAGTCAGGCTTGGCCAGTGGAGAGAACAGGGCCAGGGGAAGGCATTTCTTCCTTCTGACTGTGTCTCTTTCATGGTTCAGCTCCCTCGAGGCAAACACAGCTCCTGGGCTCTAGTGACACAACCTGACCTGCCTCTTTTGTTGCTCCAGTCTTAGGGGCAGTGGTCCTGCTCTTCCTAATTGCAGGGTTTCCAACTTACTAATCCTTTCATTTTTCTAACACCTTCAAAAATAGTTCCCCGTGTTAAATTTCTTCCATGAAACTCACTGACATGGATTCTGCTTTCCTAAGAAGATGCTGACCACTGGAGTCCTCTCTATCTAATTAGTGACCGTACCTTGCCAATTTGTATCGGTTTCTCTTCATCCCTTTCTCACTGCCCTAATTCGGGCCATCATCTCTCACCTGGAGTAATTTAATGTTCCCATTTCTAGTCTTGATCTTTAATCCAGTTCCCTATAAAGACCTTTTCCACATGATGCCAAAGCCGGCTATCTAAAACACAATCTCCTTACTGTGACCTTGTTTCTAACCTTCTTAAAAACCCTTTCAGTGGCTCTTTATCTCATACAAGAGCTCTGAGCTCCTTGGCATGACAAAGCTTTTCTTTTCTTTTTTTAAAGATTTTATTTATTTATTTATTTGACAAAGAGAGAGAGACAGATCACAAGCAGGCAGGAGGCAGGCAGAGAGAGGGAGAAGCAGGCTCCCTGCTGAGCAGAGAGCACGATGCGGGGCTCCATTCCAGGACCCTGGGATCATGACCCGGGCAGAAGGCAGAGGCCCAACCCACTGAGCTACCCAGGTGCCTGTCAAAGCTTTTCATAACCTATCTCTTTACCCCTGCCAACTGCATCTCTGACTTCCCAGTGTTCTAGTAACACCAAGTTGCTTATAACATGGGCTCACACACATATCACACCTATGTACACACAACTCCTTATACAGAAACATTCTGTTCCATCTTTCTGGTTTTAGATTGTTTCCTTCTTATCTGGCTGACTAACGCTTCCTTCAAAACTCAGTTCAAAGATGTCTCCTCCAGGAAATTTCTGTGATGATCCAGCCTGGACTTCCTCTGAGCTTGAGTAGCATCTTGTGAATACTTTTATGAGTGTAGTGACCATATTTTATTAACGTACCCTGCTTACGCATCTTTTTTACCAACATGGAGTTCCTTAAGGGCCTCAACCATGCCTTCCTCATTCGTCTGTTTCTGTACTTCCTATCAAGGGATATTGGTTGAACTGAACTGAACTATAGCCTCAGCGGCCCAAATTAGGAACCTGTGAATCATCCTTAATTTCCTTCTCCTTTACTCCTACATCCAGTTGGTGAACTGGTCTTAATTGTATCTCAGAAATTACTCTTATATCTTGATCCTTCTCTCTCACCCCAGAGCCACGGACTCAATCTTCCAAGTCAAGGTTTTTAAGCTTTCTTGAAGCCTGACTCCATGGTAAGAAATGCATTTTGCATTCTGATCCAGGATATGCATTCTGTAGTTCACATTTTTAATAAAATCACTTCTAAGATATCATTTGTAACCAAGAGGAAACTTACTCAAGATTTAAACCTAATTAATTAACCACTCATTTCCCCCCTCTCATTTCTTTTATTTTCCAGGTCATAAATCCTGTATATTAAATGCCCTCAAACTGTCATGCTTTCTATCCAAAGTAATGGTGCCTATGTTGAAACATAGGCACTTACACATGCTAAATTTTAAGTAAATCCACTTTGTTCATTCTGAAGGTTATTTAAATCTATTGTAGAAGAGAATTTATTAAAAATTCAAATTTCCCAGAAAGTTATGCACAAGTAAATAAAAAAAATTTTAGGAAGCATTGACCTTTATTATAAGAGATTCTGATATTTTTCTATTCAAATCTATTTTTTCTAAATATAGGTTGTGACCCACTAATTATTTCAAGATCCACTTATGGGTGGGAATCCACAGTTTGAAAACCACTGTTGTAGGCTTTCATGATCTCTTGCTTGACCTACTGCAATTATTTCTAACTCACCTCCTTGTCTCCAGGCTGGTCTCCATGCAGCTACCTTTCTAAAAGAGACAAGTCTAACCATGTTACTTTCCTTCTAGATAAAACATGTTCGGGGAAGCTGACTCCCCCTACCTATAGAATAAAATCCCTATTCCTTAGCACGGCACATCAAGTCCTCCAGGAACAGCCCAGCTTCACTTTTCACCCTGTTTTCTACCCACTGCTGTCACACTTTCTATCACACCACCTTTTACCTTTCCCCTGGTAGACACATTCCTAGCGCAATCCTTCACCACTGCTGTTCCCTCTACTTGACGTGCCCTTCCCCTTCTTATGGGTCTGTTTATCTTACTTTATTCTTCAAGGCCTTAGCATTAAGGTCAGTATTTCTCTATGTCTCCCTCACCTGCTCCTTACCTCTAAGAGGCTAGCAGATTAATAGCCTCCCCATCTGTGTTCCCATTTGACAATATGGGCATTACCAATATTGCTTTCTATGAGGCTTCAGATGTGTCTATGTCACCTTTCTGATAGGAGCCTCTTGAGACCAGAATATCTGTGCTATTAGAAGAGATCATGACCATAAAGCATTTGGGAAAGATGTTGGTAGGATCAATAAAGATAAATTCCTTTTCCTTTCCTTTTTTTTTTTTTTTTTAAAGATTTTATTCATTTCTTTGACAGACAGAGATCACAAGTAGACAGAGAGGCAGGCAGAGAGAGAGGAGGAAGCAGGCTCCCTGCTGAGCAGAGAGTCTGATGCAGGGCTCTATCCCAGGACCCTGAGATCATGACCTGAGAGCCCAAGGCAGAGGTTTAACCCACTGAGCCACCCAGGTGCCTCTCCTTTTCCTTTTCATTCATCTTTGCATCTTATCATTTACCACATGCTCATCAATAAATGTGTCCTAAGCTTCATTTACTTATTTATTTTTTGTTTTTTTTTCAGTAGGCTCCGCACTTAGCTTGGGGTTTGAACACACGACCCTGAGATCAAGAGTCACATGCTCTTCCAAATGAACCAGGGGCCCTAAGCTTCATTTTAGCAAGTGGAAGGAAAGACAATCCAGATCTACCCAATGTCTATTACATCCTGTGACTCAATATACATATTTTATCTAATTCTCACATCCCCAATCAATCATATAAGTACTTCCTTCCAGAGTATTTTTCTACTCTGCGCCTCACACTGTGCCAGACATGAAGGAGATAAAGTTGGACAAGACAGATACCATCCCTTTCCCTGTGGCACTGCCAATCTAATGTAGCCATTCTCAACCTTTCTTCCATCCTGACTTGGGGGCCACAGCATAACATCATCAGTGCCATGAGCTCACTGCGGTGTGATTTTCAGCTCAGAACACACTCATGGCAGACAGAGAGTGGGGAGGGGTGGATGGGATTTTGGGGTGCCAGCTGACAAAGCACTCTGAATGATTCTGATATATCCCCCTTCCACATGAATAAGGACACAGATTCAGCCAAGTTTAAAAGCATTTAGCATACAGTATATAGATGCTGTGATGGGAAAGCAGCTCACTGAGCAAGCTCAGGAGCACCTACGGTGCAGGTCAGTGGAGGTCAGAGAGTTGCAGAGAAAGGAGCATACAGTGAGAACTGAGAGAGCAGTAGGAGCTGTTAGAAGGGCAAGGGATGGGATGACATGGTATGGCAGCATCCTAGGAGTAACTTATGCTAAAGCTCAGAAAAACAACGGAAGAATTTGGTGTCATTTGAATTAAAAAAATTTAAGAATGGCTGAAGGGTGGAGTGCAAGCAAGAGGAACAGCTCAAGACCTAGGTCTGGACCTAGTCCCAAGGGGCTTTGTAACCCATGCCCTGCTCATTCTGAGGGCAGCAGAAGCCACTGAAGGGGACTGATGAAGGGTATATGGCTGCACAGTGAAGGAGGTTTTAAGGGCTGGTAGACAGAAGGCAGCTAACAGCTTGCCCCATGGCAGGAGTTGGCCATTAATTCCATGTACTGGTTAAGGGGAAGAAGAATTAGCTAGGTTTTAACACCTGGGTTGTGATATACAAAGGCACGGCAGATCTTTTATCATAAGTGGCTGGGAAAGCATGGCCAGCTCAGTTTGGAACATTAAGTTTGAGGTGTCCAACTGGGGACTTGTATATAGAGTTAGATACACAGACCTAGAGCTCAGAAAAAAGACATGGGCAAGAGAGGAGGACTCCAAAATGTAGCCCGTGGCCTGGGTAAAATCTAGGGGGAGTGTGTTGAGTGAGACAAGATTATGCTGAGACAGGAATTTTGATTTTTTTTTTTAAAGATTTTATTTATTTATTTGACAGACAGAGATTACAAGTAGGCAGAGAGAGAGAGGAGGAAGCAGGCTCCCCGCTGAGCAGAGAGCCCGATGTGGGGCTCGATCCCAGGACCCTGAGATCATGACCTGAGCCGAAAGCAGAGGCTTTAACCCACTGAGCCACCCAGGTGCCCAGGAATTTTGATCTTTTAATAGCAGGATTTAAAGCACTAGAGGAGGAAGAAGAGGCAGCAGAGGAGACTGAGGAGCAAAGCTGTCTAGCCGCGGATGTGTAGCAGGTTACCTTCCATTTCACAGATGAGGAAACTGGATCTCGCATTGTACTTGTCTAAGACCTTCCAGCTGGGATGCAGCAGAATTGAGTTTCAACCTCCATCAGGTGTTTGGCCTTAAATCATTTATTTCTATTACACGCATACCTTGCTTTATTACATTTTGCTTTATTGCACTTGCCAGATACTGCATTTTTTTTAGTGTGTTTTTTTTAAAATTTCAGATACTGCATTTTTTACAAATTGGACGTTTATGGCAACCCTGCATTGAACAAGTCCCTTGGCACCATTTTTCCAACAGCGTGCACTTACTTCATGTCTATGTATCACATTTTCGTTACTTCTTGCAATATTTCAAACTTTTTAATGATTATATTTGTTATGGTTATCTGTGATCCACTGATTATGACTTGCTGAAAGCTCAGATGATAGTAAACATTTCCAACAATAAAGTATTTATTTTATTGAGTAATCTTTACACCCAATGTGGGGCTCGAACTCACAACCCCGAGATCAAGAGTTGTGTGCTCCTCTGCTGACTGAGCCAGCCAGGTGCCCCAGCAACAAAGTATTTTAAAATTAAAGTGTTAAATGTAAAAACATTGCTGTTTAGACATAATGCTATTGCACACTTAATAGACTACAGTTTAGTGCAAACATAACTTGTATGTACACTGGGAAACCAAAAAAAATTCATCTGACCTGCTTTATTATGACATTTGCTTTATTGCAGTGATCTGGAGCTGAATCTGCAGTATCTTCCAGGTACACCTGTGTACACAGTTGTGACTGTATGAACAGGTACAACCTCGTCCCTCTAAACCTTTCCTCATTTGGATTTCCCTTCCCAAACACTAATCACAATCTTCCAAAAGCACAATTTCCTTTCCCTGCTCTCTCTGTCACAAAAATGCTAGTGAAGAGAGAGAAGGCAACCAATGGAGGAAAGAAACAAAGACAGGACTCATCTGATCTTGAATTAGGCTATCTGCTCATTCTGAACACAGCCTCCATCCTAATTTACATGGCAATCTCACTCAGTTCTTTAGGTTCCCTATATGCTTAATGGGGAGAAAAGGATTTCACATTATCCAGTGGCCTGAGCTAAGAATGAGACGTTATATAAAGTTAATCATTAAACAGCTTATAAGATACTGTTGCAAACAGTGCAATGAGAAAAATTAGCTTAAGTAACTTGGGTTTTCCCAACAGTCTTTTACATAAAAGGACTAAACTTGCTAAACCTGCCACTTGACACCCACCACGTTTAACCAAGATTAGGTCTGGGTTGTTTTGTTGTTGTTGCTGTTGTTGCTGTTTAGTGATCTTTACTTCCATCATGGGGCTAGAACTCGTGACCCTGAGATCAAGAGTCACATGCCCAGCTAAGCCAGCCAGGTGCCCCATGACCAGGACTAGGTTTATTGTCGTTCACAGGATATCAGGGATGAATAAAGGCTCTTGCCTTCTTGGTGTGAGTGAGGTGAGCCTGGAAGCTCCCCAGACCACAATCACCTCCCTTCCCCCATATAGTTGGCACAGAGAGGTTAACTGTGGGCTTTGGAGTTAGACTGCCAGAGTGTTCCCATCCCCAGGGCTTAGTGGATGCCTGATTCTTGGAATCAGTTTTCTTATCTGTAAAACTCTTGGAATCAGTTTTCTTATCTGTAAAACGGGGATAATAGTACTCACCTCATCCCACTCTTGCGAGATAAAGTCTGACAAAGTATTCAGCGAGCTGCAGAGAACACAACAGTCAATAATCATTAGCTATTGTCACCACCTTTTTTGTGTTAAGCTTTGCCCAGGGGTGGAGTGGGGCAGGAGCCTGGAACTGGTTGCTAAGGTTACCTTGTAATGACCCTGAACTGGGGAGGGAAGGAGCAGCAGGGCAGGTGAGGCTAGTGTCAGACTTAACATTCCAAGAGGCAAAAATGTACTAATTTGCAATACGCTCTTGCTTCAAGTCCCTCAAGAGATTTCTAGAGCAGTGGCAGGGCCCCAGAAGATGGGCCCCCGGCAGATAACAGATTTCTTGCGACCACGTCCTTCGATACTGAGAAATAAGATCTCTGACAAGGTGTGGAGAGCTAATCCATTTCTACATTGTTGAGACTTCTCCCCATACACAACCTGCTTTCCTGGGGTGGACGTGAGCTCGTGCTAAACTGAGGAGAGCAGCTGAGCACTCCGTGTGGGCCCCCCACACCCTCCTGGAATTTAGGAAATCCATCTAAGCGCCGGGCCGTCTTTGAAAGGAATTAGCTGTGGCTTCTAGGAGCTTGCTGGGGAAGGCGACGCGTAGCAGCTCAGGGCACCCAGGCAGAGTCCCCAAACGCCCCCACCTCCGCCTCCCCGCCTTTGCGTGAAGCCCCTCAGCGCCACATAGCGGGGCACCTAGTGCCCCAGCCCGTGGCCCTCGAAACCTTTCCAAGAAATAAAGGGGGAAACTGGGGAGAGGAAGAAAGGCAGCCCTGCAGATGCAAGGGCTGCAGTGTGGGTCTCTTCTCTTCTCTGACGTAATGCCAGTTTCCTGCTTTCGCATTGCAGTGTGCAGTTTGCTGGCTGGGAAGTCTCTAGATCAATCGACCCAAAGCCAAGATAATCACGGCCACTATCTTGCAATTTATTTTCCACGAATACACTTGAACTGGTCCAATGACCCCGCCCCCAAATTCCACGACTTTTGGCTTTCCAGGCCGTATTGTTCTCCCCTCCCCCCAGGAAGGCCGCCTCTAGGGCGCAGAGCCCGGGTCCAGGAAACGGCACCCGTTGGTGGCTCAAATGTGGGGCCGGGGCGGGGTCGGTTCAGACGTTCTGCCCCCTTCTCGTCCCCCAGCTTTTGTGAGATTCCACATCCCTTGCTTTGTTTGGAGTAAAACTGTTGCCGAAACTGCAGCATTTCCTCCCCTTCTCCAGAAACCGAGGCTGGGAAGTGGGTAAAAACCACCGTGGAACGTGCTCGGACGCTCTCTCACGTCCCACACCCCCACTGGGAAGGGACCAGCAGCGACCGCTCGGCCACCTCACGCGCGCCCGGCTAAAGGCACCTCAACAGCCTCCGCCGCCAACGCCGCCCAGCCGAGCCCGGGGAGACTCCCAAGGGCTCTTTAAATACGATCTATAAATACTACGGGCTCAGGGCGCGCGCGTCAGGGCAGCCTCGGCTTCCCATTGGCTGTCGTAATCTTACTTATTTGCATAGTCGGATTGCTCAACCGGGCGGTGACCTCTGCCTAGCGCGCCCCTCCTCCTCAGCCGGCGCGCGGGGCCGCGCGGGTGGGCGGGGCCAGCGGAGCTGCGGCCGGGTTACCGGCGCAGAGCGGCTGTGGCGTCCAGAGTCCCTAGAAGCAGGGTACTTTTTGTCTTGAGTCATGCAGCAGCCCTGCGGGTTGCCAGTTGTTTCTCAGAAGGATCAGTTTTGGGAAACCGAAAGCCGGCCCTTTTAGGCTGGATTTTTTTTTTGTTTCTAGAGAAAGAAAAGGCACAAAGTTAAGGGTTTTAACCCGAGCAAACGCTCAGGGTGGCTCGTAGAGGCACCGCGTGAGTGCTGGACACGCATTTGGAGTCCTGTCCAATGACTTGCGACTTCGGGTGTTCAAAAATGGCTTTTGCATGATCGCTAGTAAGACCTCATTAGCCTGAAAACGAAACAAGGAGGGTTCAGAAAATGCAAGATGTAGGATGCCTCCTAGTTTAAATCTAAGTTTTAAAAAAATGCTCCAATTAGCTAATAAAAAGCGGCGATGCGGAAACTTTTCCCCGTGGCAGTTTTCGCAGAAGAGAATCTCTTGTAGTAATTGACAATGTGCAGCAACTTGACTCTGCAAGGAGCTGGTTCGTTCTGGGGAGAGAGCTGGGTGTGAGGAAGGTCAGAGGGGGAGGAGGAAGAGACCATAATTTGAAGTCCAGGAAGCCATCCGATGTTGTGGAGTGTAGAGAGGCACAGGAAATTCTGTCCAGAAAAAGCCATAGAGCATGCGAGAAATATGCAGATATTGTCATATATTAATATTCGGATGTTACAAAAATCATCTCTCTCTTCAGGATGTGAACTGAGAACAGAGACTTTCCGCTGTTCCTTCCAAACATCTTAGGTAGAATCTATCATACAGTGAATTCTTTACATTTCAGTGAACTAAATATGGTGACTTAATTCCTTCATTTTGTTTTAAAAATGTTCTGCCCTTAAAGTGCATACAACGCATTCTAAAGTTCCAAGCCTTCCTGTAGCAATATCTGGGGATGACTGCTGGAAGTGTATGTTGGTGTCTTACACCTATTTGGTCCTCAGTATTAGCGGAATGAATTAATTACACAAATACATTTATTCAGAAGAGACTAAGCATGCGCTAACATTAAAGATCTCACTAAATTATATTTCATAAATGTTCCACTTTGACATCCTTCTCCCGTAAATAAAACTCAGAGCCCAAACATACTCTTATTGAAAAAACAAAACAAAACAAAGCAAAAACAAACCTAACCACAGTTCCTTGGATTCTGGCGAATGTCACCCTTAAAAGCTTTTAAAAAAAGAATTTCGGATTCTGACAGAAGAGCGCCCCCTGCTGCCAAATGGTTTATGGGCAGCGCGCCTGAAAAGTAAACCGCTTGGGGTGTGCCCATAGTACTAGGAGTCAGTCTATGCTTTAAAATCCGTATTGGAACAAAAGATGGATTGCTTTACAATTATTATTCTCTCCGTTAACAGGTACTAGTGTCAGAAAAAAAGTGCCTTAATCATCGAAATACTTTTTCCAATAATTTTAGTATGAATCATCAAAGTTGATTTGGATACTTTCAATTATCTTACACCAGCGTTTCTCAACTTGTTTCCCTCTGTCTTAATTAGTGTTGCTAATTTCCCAGGTCAGATATGGGTGCATCTACAATCTCTGCCTTCTTGGTCATCATTTTTTCAATATAAAGACTGTCATTTTATTGTAGCATCTGTATATTTATTGTATTTATACAGTATTTTCCCTCAAGTTTTTTTAAACGGCATATATTTTTTTGCTAATTCATTTATTGGTTTCCTTGTTAATATGTCCAAATGAAAAAAGATTTTTAAAAAGCCCCCAAGTAACTGTGTAAGTTGAAAACTGCACACCTCAGCTGCCACTTCCATTGGCTCTCATTTTTTTAGAGCTGCTCATCTTGAGGAAAGAACTACAATCAGGGGTTAGCTGCTGGTACAGCTTTGAGTCAGTAGGAGGTAAGAGGATAACTGGTAAACCACAAATGAAGAGATAAGGGAGGTGTCTGTCTCCCGCTGTAAATGCTAATATGGGCATTTCAGCTGTGTTCTTCACAATAAGCACTTTACCACCCTTTATGGAAACAGAGATAATGATCACGGATTACTCTGTGGTTCTCTATTCTCTCTCAGTTGCAGAGGCAGAAATGGAAATAGAGTTTATTATTATGCTGAAAAATGTATTTAGAAAAAGCTCAAGTACTCTCCAGTGCTGAAGAGAGACTCTGCTTGTGTAAGCCTGGGGCAAACAATCCAGAATATTTGCAGGAGAGCCAAGTGCTCCAGCTGCTCTGTGAGTTGGGCTCCCTTTTCCCAGCTAATGGTGTAGGAGCCGTATTTTTTTCACACAGATGGCCCTGTGGTCACCACACCACAAGCCAATTCTAAAGGTAGAAAATGGATGTGGGTGCCATAGGAATATTCCTGGCAATATGTTTGCCTTCCCCATTTATTTAGTGTTAATTACAAAGTGTCCTCTCTATAGAAGTTCACATCTTTATCATGCACATGTAGTTGGCAAAAATGTCAAGGCTTAAGGGCAGATTGGGTACAGGACAAAAGATTTATGAACTGGCCCAGCTTCACTGCAGTTAGGTCAGCACATCCCTGAGATTCTGGCGTGGTTAATGAATTAATCTGCAGTGGAGTACAATGCTGGCTTCTCTGATCCATGGACTGAGGGATGGTCTCAAAACTGTACTACCGGTGCCGTTGCTCACTGACAGGGAGATTATGTGACCACATGACATGAGTATGGGAGTATGTGCGTTAACTATTGATGACAGTGTGAAATACATGCTTATTAAACTTGGGTTGTCTTTCCATATTGACATATGACTCGAGTTTTATATATGTTGTCTCCTTAGGAGCCCATAAATTCTGGTTAAAGTCAAAATTACTTTTGTTTTCATAAAAATGAATTTACCAGAAAATCCAGTTGACTTTTACAGTTACTCTTTCAAAATTATGCTTCCTCGTTCAAACACAACTTCCTTTAAGTAATTTTGCTCTGTATGTCAGATGGCTTGAAGAGTACTATTAGTAGGATTACCATTTAATGAGATTTTAGTGTCTACCAAGGACCATACCCAGGTTTCTTGTAACCCTTATCTTAAAAGGGTAGCACTGTTGCTATTTGTGTTTTACAGATGAGGTAACTGATCTTCAGGGAGGTTACATAAGTTGCTCAAAGTTAGGTTCAGAGCTGGCCTTCAAAGTGAAGACCATCTACTCCAGGTCAACCCTCATAGAATATTGCAAATATATAAAATTAAAAATAAAAGTCATGGGAGCCTGGGTGGTTCAGTGGGTTGAGCCTCTGCCTTCGGCTCAGGTCGTGGTCTCAGGGTCCTGGGATCAAGTCCCACATAGGGCTCTCTGCTCAGCAGGGAGCCTGCTCCCCCCTCCCACCCTGCCCCTCTCTGCCTGCCTCTCTGCCTGCTTGTGATCTCTCTCTCTCTAATAAATAAATAAATAAATAAATAAAATCTTTTTAAAAATATAAATAAATAAAAGTCATAGGGCCAATACTAAACACTTCTTAGAGTATGATAGAGCAGTACTTGCCAAATTATGCATCAGAGATTGTTAGTTCCATATGATATGTATGAATGACATAAATAAAAAAGAAAGGTTCTACGATCCAGTAAGTTTTGGAAGTAACAGTTTGAACAGATACTGTTTTAACTGTAGAACTGTACAACATTCGTGAGAGCCATTCATATTGTAGTCATCATGGATTTATATAGTTGTCACAACATTTTTCCAGGAGATGGCAAAAATGTGTCTTGAGTAGGGGAATGTTCTGTTTTGGACAATGGTGCCATTTGGACTCTCACTGGGGTCAGAGGTGAGAGTAGTATGAAATGCCTGACACCTGGATACGGTCCCATTTTTTATGTATTGCCAACATCATCATCACTTTCTGGGTTTTTTTTTGCATTGATAGGTTATTTGTATCTGGTAGATTTTATTATTATTATTTTTAAAAGATTTTATTTATTTATTTGACAGACAGAGATCACAAGTAGGCAGAGAGGCAGGCAGAGAGAGGAGGAAGCAGACTCCCTGCGGAGCAGAGAGCCCGATGCAGGACTCGATCCCAGGACCCCAGGATCATGACCTGAGCCGAAGGCGGAGGCTTTAAACCACTGAGCCACCCAGGCGCCCCGTATCTGGTAGATTTTAAAAAGAGCTAATTATTTTTAGGGTTTTAAATGCCTTATGCTACTACTTCTTACACCTAAAAGATATGTTTGGAACGCTAAAAGATTTTCTTGTTGGTAAGAGACTTCCCAATGTGTTCTAAGATGGAATAATAAAATGTAAAATGTAAAATAAAAATAAATAAAATAATATTTTAAATATTATTTAAATAAATAATAATAATAATAAATAATTTAAATAAATTAATAATAAATAAATAAAAAATAAGTAAAATAAATAAAAAAATAAATAAAATAAAAAAAATAAAATGTAAAAAGACTGGAATAATAAAATGTAAAGTTATTTTCAAAATCAGGTAGGATAGGTAGTTGGTTTAAGTAAAAATAGTTGAAATTTGTGATGAATGTGCTAATACATATGCATAAAATACATTTGTTTAAACTTCTTGAAGGGAGAGTCTGTTTTTATTTCCTTATCCTTGCCAAATGCCTGGCCCATAGGAGGCATTCATGTATGTATTAAGTGTACTGAGTACTTTCTTTGTACCAGGCATGGTTCTGTCCTGGACACTAGAGATAAGAGTGAAAAAGTGGGGTTTTGTCCTCAGGGAGCTTACATTTGGAGAGAAATACACAATAAGTGGAGAGAGTAAAGCTACATGGAGGGTACTGTGCAGTGAAAACTTGTAGGGCCAAGGGATCAAAGTTTTCAGTGAGGCTAAAGAATTTTTGAAATGGAGTCTAAGTAAAGGCATTGGGAGGGATAACTTTTTGGGAGGTGGTGTAATGACTGGTAACACTGAGGAGAAGTTACAACTTTAGAAGTGAGAGGGTTAGATGGAGGATGAAAGGATTCCTGGAGAGGAGGCCAGGTTTCTGAGCAGGCTTGATGCTGAATGGGACAGTGCCTCGGTGTTGCAGTCATTGGGAATGGTGACAGAGAGAAGACAGGAGGGGAGGGGTAGGCACTCGTTACATTGCATGGGATAACTTCATAAAAGCTGGAGTTTTTCAGGAACAAAAGAAGGGAAATGACTTGAAAGGGCAATTTATATAAATTCAGGTCAAAGGTAAAGGTGAGAGAATAGTCAGGCAGACATGTTCCCAGGAGTAGCCAGATTCCACTCAGCCAAGACTGTGATGAAAACACGTATTTGTTGAATGAATAAAAATTAAATCTTTATAGAAACTGGATTATTTAAAAAAAGTTTTTTTTTAAATTTATTTATTTGTCAGAGAGAGAGAGAGAGAGCGCGAGCACAGGCAGACAGAGTGGCAGGCAGAGGCAGAGGGAGAAGCAGGCTCCCTGCCGAGCAAGGAGCCCGATGTGGGACTCGATCCCAGGACGCTGGGATCATGACCTGAGCCGAAGGCAGCCGCTTAACCAACTGAGCCACCCAAGCGTCCCTAGAAACTGGATTATTTTGAACAGTTTTTAACTTAGCCTTTTAAATTAATTTATGTTTAAAGTAATGCATATTCCAATTCCTCTTGATTTTTTCATTCTTGTTTCAATATACTAAGTGTCAAAGTTGGAAGTAGAGGAGAGTCTTTTGAATTTAAAAGTATGTGTTGATGGGGTGCCTGGGTGGCTCAGTCGGTTAGGCATCTGCCTTTGGCTCGGGTCATGATCCCAGGGTCTTGGGATCGAGCCCCACATCAGGCTCTCTGCTCTGTGGGAAGCCTGCTTCTCCCTCTCTCACTCCCTGTGCTTCTGTTCCCTCTCTGTCAAATAAATAAAAAATAAAATCTTTAAGAAAGAAAAAAAAAGTATGTGTTGAGAGGGCAACTATCATATTTTTACTTCATGCACTTCAGTATTTTAAAATTTATTACAAGTACATAGTCCTTTTATAATAATATGAAGGTGAAAATAAAGTATGTTTCTTTACCATAAATATCTGAAAATCAGGCCATCAAAAATTAAAATGGATATCTTGAACAACTTCCCTTTCATTCCTGAGCTAGGATAATTTCAAAAAAGAAAAGTCATCAATACATTTTTTAAGATTGTTCTGCCATCTCCATTCCTCTACCCAAACAGAGATTGTGGTTGGATTTTCTCCAAACAACTGAGTAGTTTCTCCCTTCTCTTTGTGAAACAAGGAGCTCTAAAGACCTTTCATATCATATCCAGTCTCTGGTGGATGTTTACCCATGTTAAGGAAGTGCACAAAGGGGTTCTGAGGAGAAAAAACTGTTTTCTCTGTTTCCTATTTTCCAAGTAATTGACCCACTTTTTGTATTGTGCCAGTGAGCTCTACCAGATGTTTTTTTTTCTATTTTGTTTTTCCAGCTTTATTGAGACATAATTGACAAATAAAAATTGTACATAAATAAGATGTACAATGTGAATCTTTGATGTGTGTGTGTGTGTGTTGTGAAATGATTACCACACTGAGGTGAGTTAACACATCCTTCACCTCACATAGTTGTCATTTGTGTACGAATGTGCTGAGAACTTAAAAAATCTACTGTCCTAGCAATTTTCAAGTACACAATACACTATTGTTCACCGTAATCACTGTGCTATATGATAGATCCTCAGAACTTAATCTTATAAAAAGTCTTGTGTTAAAATAGAACTACCATATGATCTAGCAATTCTACTGCTGGGTATATGTCTGAATGAAATGAAATCACTATCTGCGGCTGGGTGGCTCAGTCAGCAAAGTGCCTTCAGCTCAGGTCATGATCCTGGAGTTCAGGGTTCAAGCCCCCTGGGTGGGGCTCCCTGCTCCCCTCATCCTGCTCCTTCTTTCTCTTCCTCTCTCTCTCTCTCTCTCTCTCTAATAAATAAAATCTAAAAAAAAAAGACTTATCTGTACCCTCATGTTTATTGCAACATTATTCATAATAGCCAAAACGTGGAAACGACTTAAGTGTCCAACAATGAATAAATGGATAAAGAAAATATGGTGTATATATATACAGTGGAGTATTCAGCCATAAAAAAGAAGGTTGCCATTTGTGACAATATGAATGAAATCCGAGAGCATTATGTTAAGTGAAATAAGTCAGGGAGGGGTACCTGTGTGGCTCAGGCATTAAGTGGCTGCCTTCAGCCCTTCAGCTCAGGCCGTGATCCTGGGGTCCTGGGATCAAGCCCACCTTGAGGCTCCCTGCCTAGCACTTCTCCCTCTCCCCCTTACTTGTGTTCCCTCTCTAGCTGTCTCTCTCTATCTTCCTCTCTGTCAAATAAATAAACAAATAAAATATCAAAAAAAAAAAAAAAAGAAAAGAAAGAAGTCAGGGAAAGACAATGATCTATAAAATCTTTGGATAAATAATTTGATAATACTTTAGGCTGAATATTGCCTCCTCTTGGGTTATATCTTATCCACAATAGGTAAAAACATGCCTATTCAATAAAAATAATAACAAAATGAGCATACACTATGTGTAAGACATTATGCTAAGAGCTCACCTTAGAAAGTCTCATTTGATCCTTGCGACACCTCAGTGAGGTAGGTTCTATTGTTATCTACTTGCAGAAGAAGAAACTGAGGCACAGAGAGAGTAAGCAGTCTGTACTGGGAACCATTAGGCTTTACCGCCTCTGTTTAGGTTATCCAATAGACAGTTAAAATTTGCTGTGTTTTAAAGCTGAGATTGTCATTAGAACTGGATATTTCTCCGAAAGGGCTTCTCCCTAAAAGGGAAGATGTAGGGTAGAAGTTTTAAATTTCCCTAAAAGATCATCTCAAAATAACTATATAGTGATCATAATAAATGATGTTTTTTATAGTGTAGTGAGTGCGATTCATGATATTGTTTTATGTGACTTGAATTCAGAATTGTTAAGAGTAACTGAGACTCTTTAGGGGGGGAAAAAAAAAGAAGACAGGAAAAAGAAAAAAGAAAGAGGATATTAAAAATCCCCAGTGATTTTGAGTAACATATGTGTATCAGAATTCTGGCAGAAAAGCGGCAGCATACTCAGCTGGGATTGTCTTCCCCCTAACTTTATTGAGGTATAATTGACAAAGAAAAAATTGTATCTATTTAGGGCATATAGTGTGATGGTTTCATATATGTACATATTGGGAAATGACTGCCACAATCAAGCCAGTTAACGTATCTATCACCTCACAAAGTCATGATGTGTGTGTGTGTGTGTGTGTCTGTGGTGAGAACATTTAAGATCAGCTTTCTTAGCAAATTTCAACTATGTAATAGAGTATTATTAACTATAGACACCATTATACATTAGATCTTCAGAACTTATTCATCTTGCATAACCACAGAATTTTTAAAAGTAGTGTTTATTAAAATGATTATTTACAGAGATGTGAATGGCTTAAAGGAATAAGGGACTCCACAGGAGATGTTCAGGCACCAGGGGTAACAGCAGAAAGACATTACCTTCATAAATCTGAGGGGTGGGAGAGGAAAGGGTGTTATCGGAGCTGATGAGAGTGGTGCTCTTGGACAGGACATCTAACAAGAGGTATGGCTGGTGAAGGACCAGCCACGGCCAGAGGGGTGAGATGACGCATAAGCAGGAGGAATCAACACAGCCAACTAAAAGCGGAAGGGCAAGCGACTGAGGTAGAGGTGAGGGTTTCCTGTCACAGAGGTTCTTCTTCTGGAGCACAGAGCAGGTAAGAATAGACCTAGGAGTGGTAAGTTAGAGCCCATTACGTTTCCATTATTTAGTAGGAACAAAGCTGCATCTACTAAATGGCAAAAACCTTAGAAAATAACTGAGATCTATAGAACATGATTTTAGAGCTGAACTATTGTTCACTTTGGTATATAAGTCACCAGTTAGTCAGCTTGGCCTGCCATAGCAGCATATCATATTCGGGGCTCAAACAACAGGGATTTATTTTCTCACAGTTCTGGAGGCTAGAAGTGCCAGACCAGGGTGCTAGTTTGGTCGGCTCTGGGGAAAGCCCTTCTCCTGGCTTGTAGAGAGCTGCCTTCTTGCTGATGCTCACATGACCTCTTTTTTTGTGCGTGCTTCAGGTGGGGGCAGTGAGGAAAGAGACAGAGAGAAGGAAAATCCATGAGAGAGTGTTCATCCTCTTCTTATCAGGACTAATCAAATGGGATTAGGACTTCACCCTCCTGACATCAAACTCTAATTACTCCTCAAAGGTCCCATCTCTAAATAACCTCATATTGGGGCTTATGGCTTCAAGATATGAGTTTGGGGAGAACACAGTTCAATCGATAGCAGTAGGGCTCTCATTCCCTCCTTTTCTATTAAAAAAAAAAAAAAAAAGTTAAGTGTGCCTAGATGCCTCAGTCAGTTCAGCAGCTGCTTTTGGCTCAGATCATGATCCCAGGATCCTGGTATCAAGTCTCACATCGGGCTCTTTGCTCGGTGGAGAGCCTACTTCTCCCTCTTCCTACTGCTCTCCCTGCTTGTGTACACACTCTCTCTGTCTCTCTCTGTCAAATAAATAAATAAAATCTTTTTTAAAAAAGTTAAGAATTTGGGGGCGCCTGAGTGGCTCAGTGGGTTAAAGCCTCTGCTTTCCACTCAGGTCATGATCCCAGGGTCCTGGGATTGAGCCCCACATCGGGCTCTCTACTCAGCAGGGAGCCTGCTTCCTCCTCTCTCTCCCTGCCTGCCTCTCTTGCCTACTTGTAATCTCTGTCAAATAAATAAATAACATCTTTAAAACAAAAAAAAGTTAAGAATTCGTTTTCTGATATTTCCTTTTAAATTTTTTATTGGGAATCATTTTAAACTTTAAAAAAGTTGCAAATAAAAGATAAGGAGTTCTGAGAACCCCTTCACCTGGCTTCCCTTAATGTTAATAATGCATATAACCACTATATAATCATCAAAACTAGGAAACTACCATTACTTTAATACTATTAGCTAAACTTATTCAAACTGAACCACTTCTTCCCCTAATGTCCTTTTTTAAATTCCAGGATTCCATACCAAATTTAGTTGTCTCCTTAGTTTTCTTCAATGACAATTCTTCTTTCTTTCCTTGTCTTTAATGATCTTGACATGCTGATAAGTACTGGTCAGTTACTTTGAAGAACATCTCTTATTTTGGGTTTATTTGATATTTTCTCAAGATTAGATTGAGATTGTACATTTTTAACATGAATACCCCAAAAGTGACCTTGTATTTTTCAGGGGACACATAATATCAATATGTCTTTAACTCACCAGTTAACCAGTTGGTTAAGGTGTGTTTCCTGGCTCCAAGTTACGTTAGTTACTATTTTTACCTTTCTAGATAAATATCCTTGAGGAAATCAGTCTCTGATTCTTGAGTGTTCAGTGATAGCTTAAAACAAAGTAGGGAAGGGAAGGAAACTTTCTGCCCACAATATTATATGTACTTTCACTCTGAGACACACAGAATGTGAGACAGAGTAATATGAAATTATTATTCCTATTTTATTTATTTATGTATTTTTTAAAGTAAGCTTTACAACCAACGTGGGGCTTGTACTCACAATCCTGAGATTGAGAGTCACATGCTGTACTTACTGAGCCAGCCAGGAGCCCCTATTCTTTCTATTTTAAAGAGAAACTGGGGGAGCCTGAGTGGCTCAGTTTGTTGAGTGACTGACTGCCTTTGGCTCAGGTTATGATCCTGGAGTCCTAGGATCAGGTCCCACATCAGGCTCCATGCTTGGTGGGGAGTCTGCTTCTCCCTCTGACCCTCTCCCCTCTCATGCTCTCTATTTTTCCTCTCTCTCTCCCTCAGATAAATAAACAAATTCTTAAAAAAAAAAGAGAGAGAGAGAGAAACCGGCATCTTTTATAGTTTAAGGGACTTGGCCAAGGTTACAGAGCTAAACCTGTGTTTGCTTATTTTCAGAAACTATTGGCTATTCAGAAGAACTGATTATAAATACAATCACACAGTTTGTGACAAGAGAATCCCAAAATTCACATTTATTTAATGATGGAACAAATTGTTTCACTGGTTTTCAAGTGCCTGCAATGCGCTAAAATTTATACAGTCTTTAAAAGCAAGTGATAGCTCAGTCTGAGGTACTAATTTAAAACCATTGCACATCTCCAAAACTCATTTAAGAAACCAAGTACTTAATTAAATGTTCAATCAGATTATTTAAGTGCTTTTTAAAAATTGTGCTGTGGTTTAGGCAAGAATGATAGAGAAATACCCTTTGAAAATGTTGTGTCATGATTTTTGGAACCAACCAGAGATCATTTACTGCGGATAAGTAATGATAAAATGAATAACTATAATGATGACAGCAATTTTTGAGCTATTTAAGATAAGAATTTGTCAATTAAATCATTGTGAATACATTCTGAATACATGTTAAATTTGAGTGAAGGTGGAAAATGGCACATTATCTAAATTATATTTTTATTGACAGATGATTGTGTAACATTTCCCAGAACAGTTAAGGAACAGAGGGCCCCCTCCTGTACCAAGCCTCTTGCCCTGGCCTGTGCCTGGGGCCACCAGGGGACTAACCCACTACTACCCAGGACTCCTCAATTCCACAGGGCAAGTCGGGTCAAACGGGCCCTCCTTTGTCCTTGGAAACCATTTAATTGCCTCCCTATCTTCCTCCTCCTCCTCCTATCCACCCCCAGCCCAGAATTTTTAGTACCAGACACAAAACAGAAGTGCTGAAGGCAGGGAGGGAAGGGCCTATCCCTGTAGCTCTTGCACTCCTTGTAATGTTCCTGTTGGGGTGTGGGGGTGGGGGCAGAATGGCCAGATGCCAGAATGCAACCCCCCCGCCCCCCAGCATCTCAGGCCTCAGGAAGGCTGGGGTGAGGGTGAGCGATTATCGATTATCGTGGCTTCATGTAAAGAAATTTTTAAGTTTGCTGTTGTCCCATTTATCTATTTTTTGCACTTGTTGCCGATGCTTTTAGAATCATATCTGAAGAAATAATTGTCATGTCCAACGTGCTGAAGACTGTTTCCTATCTTTTTTTCTAAGAATTTTATTGTCTTAGATCTTATGTTTTTAGGTCTTTAATCAGTTTTGAGTTCATTTTTGTATATGATGTAAGATAATGGTCCAACTTTATTCTTTTGCATGCAAATATCCAGTTTTCCCAACACCATTTGTTAAAGAGATTGTCCTTTCCTCTTTGTGTAGTTTGACACATTGAAAAATCACTTGTTGGTATACAAAAGAATAATTATTATATCAGGTAAAAAGTAAAAACGCAGCTTCTATATTTAGGAAGGTGGCATGGACATCCTTTTCCCTCTTTCCCCCACTGTGTATGATTGAAATCCTTGGATATCATATGTAAAACAAACATAAGGATGTGAAAGATAGACATAAGAAGACAGACTTACAAGGGCCTTAGACCCCAAGAAACAACATAGTGGTAAGTATTCTGGTTTTTCTTTTTGCTTCATGTATCTTAGACTTGGAATTGAAAAAACTGGCAACCCAGGAACAGTGAATATCAACACAAAAAACAAAACAACTTTGACAAAAGCCTGTTTTCTCCAGCCAAAGGATCAGGAAAGGGATAGATAGTCTAACAAGATTTAGAAAATAACCACTCTCCTGTACCTAAATACTACTTTGCTTATGCCAACAAAGACTTAGTGGGGGAATCTAGCTTTCTAGACTCACCAAGCTGTGACTTTCATCCTTGCTTGTTTGTAGTAAGGTAACTTCCCAACCCCTTGCAGTTTCAATGGAAACTGGACTTCAACTCCTTCCTGGAAATAAAGGTCTCCCCAACCCCTTTCCACTGGGTTAGTGTTCAGAAGACCTAATACAGAGTCAGGACTTTCACCTTCACACAACAATAATGAGACCACAGCCCGTGATGCTATTGGAGAGTGCTTAGGGAGTTGGAACTCTTAAAATACACGAACTGCCACAACTCACCCAAAATGAAATAATTTGAATAGCCTTAAAATTTAAAGTAAATTGTCCTTATAATTGAAAAACTCCCAACAAAGATATATCCAGGCTTGGATAGTTTCATTGGGGAATTCTATCAAATTTTCAAAAAGGAAAAATTAACACAAGTCACGCACTTCTTCCAAAAAAAAAAAAAAAAAAAAAAGAAGAAGAAGAGAAGAGAACACCTCCCAATTCGTATTATGAAACTAATATTATCTTAACACCAAACCCAGGCAAAGTGACAGACACAAAAATGAAAGGTACAGACCAATGTCCCTCATGAATATAAAAGCAAAATCCTTAAAATATTAGCTAATAGAATTCAGCAATATATAAAAGCAATTACATACCATGACCAAGTGGGTTTATTTCAGGGAAGCAAGGCTGGTTCAATATTGAAAAGTCAAGCAATACAATCCATAATTTTAACATGGTAAAAAAGAAAATCACATCATTATATCAATCAACACAGAAAAGTGATTTTGCAAAATTCAAAACCCATTCATGATACACACACACACACACACACACACACATTCAGAAAAGTGGGTATAGAAAGGAAGGTCCTCTATTTGATTACAAACATCTAAACAAAGCCTACAGCTAACATTATACTTAATAGTGGAAGAGTGAATGCTTTCCTCTGTAAGATGGGGAAAAAAGCCAATATGTCTAGTGTTACCATTCTTATCCAAGATACTGCTAGAAGTTCTAACCAGTGCAAAAGACAAGAAAAGGAAATTAAAGGCATACAGTTTAGACAAGAAGAAATAAAACTGTCCCTATTTGTAGATGACATGACTATCTACGTATAAAATCCCAAGGAATCTTCAAAACAACTCCTATAACTAATAAGTGAGTTTAGCAAGGTCACAAGAGATAAGAAAAACATAAAACATTGTTAGTATATAAAAATACAATTGATTTTTTAATGTTTATCTTATATCCTACACAATGCTGATGAAAGATCCAAATGGAGAAACATACTGTGATCATGGTTTGGAAAATCTAACATAGTGAAGATATCAATTCTCCCGAAATTAATACATAGATTTAAAACAATTCATATAGGGGCTCCTGGGTAGCTCAGTTGGTTAAGCAACTGCCTTTGGCTCAGGTCATGATCCTGGAGCCCGGATTGAGTCCCATATCGGGCTCCCTGCTTGGCAGGGAGTCTGTTTCTCCCTCTGACCTCTCTCCTCTTATGCTCGCTCTCTCTCATTCTCTCTGTCTCTCTCTCAAATAAATAAAATCTTTAAAAAAAATAAATACAACAATTCATATAAAAATTCCTAATGAATTCTTAAAGATTTATACAAATTGTTCTAAAATTTATATGGAAAAGCAAAGGAATAATAATAGCTGAAACAATTTTGAAAAAGAAGAATAAAGTAGGGGAAATCAGTCTACCTGATTTTGAAACTTATTATATACCTACAGTAATCAAGACTCTGTGGAGGGATAGATACACAGATCAAAGGAACAGAAAAAGAAAACTAGAAATTGCCTCACTGATTTTTTAAAAATGTGAAAAAGCAATTGGATGATGGAGCGATAGCCTTCTCAACAAATGCTACTGGACAATTGGACATCCATAGGAAAAAAAAAAAAAAAAAAAAAAAAGAGCCTTGATTGTCTCACACCTTATACACAGATTAACTCGAAATGGACCACAAAGTAAATGTCAAATGTAAAACTATAAAGCTTTTTAGGAGAAAATAAAAGATCTTTGTGATCAAAGAGCCCTTAGTTCTTAACTCTTTGGTTAGGCAAAGAGTTCTTAGGCTTGAAACCCAAAGTAAAATTTATAAGTAGAAAAATTGATAAAATGGACCTCATTAAGATGAAAAACTTTTACTCTGCTAAAGACCTTGTTTTGTAAAAAAAAATTTTTTGAGACAGAGAACACACACACATGAATGAGCTGGAGTGGGGGAGGGGCAGAGGGTGAGAGAGAAAATCTCAAGCAGGCTCCATGCCCAATGTGGGCCTTGATCTCAAGACCCTGAGATCATGACCCAAGCTAAAATCAAGAGTTGGACATCCAACTGACTGAGCCACCCAGGTTCCCCCAAAAAAGACCTAACTAAGAAGGTGAGTAAAAGAACAAACACTCCAACAAGACATGAAGAGAGATATCCCTGAAGAGGACATACAGATGATAAATAAGCACATTTAAAAATGGTCAACATCAGGGCGCCTGGGTGGCTCAGTGGGTTAAAGCCTCTGCTTTCGGCTCGGGTCATGATCCCAGGGTCCTGCAATCGAGCCCCACGTCGGGCTCTCTGCTCCGTGGAGAGCCTGCTTCTTCCTCTCTTTCCCTGCTTGCCTACTTGTAATCTCTGTCTGTCAAATAAATAAATAAATAAAATCTTTAGAAAAAAATGGTCAACATCTTTTGCCATTATGGAAATGCAAATGAAATCCACAACGATATATTATTACACACCTATAAGAATGTTTGAAATAAAAAAATAGAAAATGCCAAATACTTGAGAAAATGCCAAGTAACTGGATTACTCATACATTGTTGGTAGAAATATAAAATGATATATTTATACTTACCCTGGAAAACAATGTGGCAGTGTTTTAAAAAACTAAACATGCAATGACCATATGACCCACAAATTGTAGTTGTGGGCATTTATCCCAGAACAAGAAGTTATGTTTACACAAAAACCTTAGTCAGATGTTTATAGGAGCTTTATTTGTAACAGTCTAAAACTGGAAAATACATAAAGATATCTTTCCATAGGTGAAAGGTTAAACAAACTGTGGTATCTCCATACCATAGAATATTACTCAGAAATGAAAAGCAATGAACTAGTAATACATGCATTAGCTTGGATGAAAATCTAGAGAATTATGTGAGTGAAATGAAGCTATATCCCAAGGTTACTTACAGTTGGATTCCATTTATACAAAATTTTTGAAATGACAAAATTATAGAAATGGAGTAAAGATTAGTGTTTGCCAGGGATTAAGGAGGATATGGGGGTAGGAGAGAAATACATGTGGTGGGATGCCTGGGTGGCTCGGTGGGTTAAACCTCTGCCTTTGGCTCAGGTCATGATCTCAGGGTCCTGGGATCCAGCCCTGCATCAGGCTCTCTGCTCAGCAGGGAGCCTGCTTCTCCCTCTCTCTCTGCCTGCCCCTCTGACTACTTATGATCTCTGTCTGTCAAATAAATTAACACAATCTTAAAAAAAAAAGAAATAGATGTTGCTATCAAAGGACAACTTGAGGGATCCTTGTGGTAATGGAAATAGTCTCTACCTCCACTGTATCAATATTGTTGATTTTGATCAATATTTCTTTGAGATGTTATGGAAGGGGAAACCTGGGTAGAGCATATGACATCTCTGTATTATTTGTTGAAAATGCACCTGACTCTACAATTATATCAAAATAAAATATATAGGGGCACCTGGGTGGCTCAATGGGTTAAAACCTCTGCCTTCGGCTCTGGTCATGAGCCAGATCCCAGGTCCTGGGATCTGAGCCCTGCATCGGGCTCTCTGCTGAGCAGAGAGCCCGCCTCTTCCTCTCTCTCTCTGCCCATGTGATCTCTGTCAAATAAATAAATAAAATCTTAGAAAAAAAACCCATATAATTTTAAAAAGTGAAAGCACTTCCTTTGCACTCCAATTTCACCCTTTCTCCAGATTTAACCACCATTTAACATTTTGGTAAATTATTTTCCGAAGGGTGTGTTAGAACAAAATCCAGATTTCAGGTAAGGATTCCATGGCTTTTTTAGGCTATGTTATACCTATTGGTCTGAAATGCTCACCTTTTCCACTTATTAATCTCCTCCAGATGGTATATATTTCTATGTTATTATAGCTCCCTCTCTTTTTTATGATTATAGGGTGGTCCATTATAGGGATGTAGAATTCCATTTCCACTATCGATGGATTTTTTTCGGTTGTTATGGGTTGAATCGTGTCCTTCCTCAACCAGAAGATACATGGAAATCCCAACCACCAGTACCGTAGAATGTGACCCTATTTGGTTATAGAGTCTTTACAGAGGTAATCAAGTGAAAATGAGTTTACTGGGATAGGTCCTAACCCAACATCACTAGTGTCCTTATAAAAAAGAGGAAATTTGGACACAGAGACACATGTACAGAGGGGGGATGATATGAAACACAGGGAGAAAGCCATGTGAAGATGGAGGGTTGGAATACTGTATGAACAAACCAAGAAATGCCAGTGATGGCCAGCAAGCCACCAGAAGTTAGGAAGAGTCAGAGGATTCCCTTACAGGTTTCAGAGGAAAACAAAGTCCTGATCATACCTTGATATCAGACTTCTAGCTTCCAGAACTGTGAGATAATACATTTCTGTTCTTTAAGGTAAACGTGTGGTTCTTTGTTATAGCAGCTCTAGGAAACTAATACAATGCTGTTCCTTTTTTTGTTTCTTTTATAAACTGCTGCAATGAACATTCTTATACACATTCTTATTATTTCTGTAGGATGGAGGCAATTTATGAATCATAGTATATTATATGATACATATTAATATGTATATTAGTCTTATCATGCTGACATAACAAAAATATCATAGACTGGGTACTTAAACAATAGAATTCTAATTTTCACAGTTCTAGAGGCTGGAAAGTCCAGAACCACAGGGGCAGGGTCCTTCATTTTGGACCCACACACATGGTGGTCCCATCCCTAAAGCTCTACTGGGCAAGGCTGGCTTTCAAGGCTCCAGGGAGCCCCAAGCCCATGGCTCCGCAGGGTAACCACACTCCTAAGCCTTCAGGCAGAGGCCATCTGGCCTCTTGTAACCAAAGTGGTGGCCTCAGTCTTTGGGAGGAGAAGTACTAAGCCTGATGATCTTTGAATTGCCTTTGGGGTCGTTCTTCCCTTTTCTTGAAGACCAGTGCACATTCTTAGTGTAATAGCTCTATGGTCTGGTTCTATAGGATCTAGGAAGTCTGACAACCTTCCTTCATTCTGTTTTGTTTTTTTCTGTCCCCATTGGTCCCTGCTGCCAATGTTTCTGCCAGTAAAATCCCATTTCAATTCCTGGCTTCTGCTGAGATGGCTGATTAAATCCATGAGTCACACCCGTGATCTTTTTATCTAGTAGTTGTTTAGTCATACCCTTAGATTCTGTTCAGAACAACTGCTCTCTTTTTTTTGCAATATGGATAGACTGAATTTTCCAAAGCCCTAGATTCCTGTTTGCTTATCGATTCCTTCTTCAATTCATCTCCTTCCTTTTGCATCTTACTATAAGTGGTCAGGAGAACCAAGTTGCTCCTTCAACACTGTTTAGAAACCTCGTTGGCTAAATAGCCAGTTTGATGGCTTATAAATTCTTTGTCCTACAAAACATAAAACATGATTCAGCCAAATTTTTTGCCCCATTGTAACAAGGGTCTCTTTTCCTACAGCTCCTCAATAAGGAAGCTGCTCCTCGTTCCATCTAAGACCCAGAATGGCCTTTAATGTCTATCAACGTTCTGGTAGATGTTGGTCATATATATATATACTGGTTGACCGGTATTTATGTATTCTCTAAGAATATGGAAGCTTTCTCTCTCACTCTCCTCTTGTCTTTCTGAGCTGCCACCAGAATTGCCTTCAATGTCCCTAGCTTTAGCATGTGCTTCAAAACTCTTCCAGCCTCTACCTGTTACACAGTTCCAAAGCTGCTTCCCCATTTTTAGGTGTGACAGTAGCATCCCACTCTTGGTACCAAAATCTATCTTAGTCTGCTTGGGCTGCCATAACAAAATACCATAGAATGGGAGACGTAAGCCACAGAAATCTAATTCTCCCAGTCCTGGAGGCTGGGAAATCCAATGTCAAGGTGCCAGCCAGTTTGGTTCCTGGAGAGGGTCCTCTTCCTGGCTTTCAGATGGGCTGCTTTTGTGCTGTGTCCTCATGTGGTAGAAAGAGAGGCAGTAAGCTCCCTGGTATCTCTCCTTAAAGAATAATAATCCTAGCAGATTCAGACCTTACCCTCACGACCTCATCTAACTCTAATTGCCTCCCAAAGGTTCCATTTCCAAATACTATCACAATGGGGGTTAGGGCTTCAACATATGAATATCAGGGGCATATAATTCAGCCATAGCCATATGTATGTAGCCCCGTCAACATTATTGTAATGGGTGACACCAGAAGAAATTTCATCTTTTTGTTTGTCAGGGCTGTAATTACAGGTTCCATAGGAAGCCTCTTCTTTACATAGCAATTAGTTTACCACCCGGATATTTTAATTATGTGTGAATGGTTATTGCTTATCCATCACATTGACATCTTAGAGAATAGCCACACCTTTTTGGTACCGAGCTCTTGGACTCCTTCTCCTAGCCCGATCTATGCCCTTTTTCTTGGCCCTTCACAAGTCCTCCTTCCTCACTCCTTCCTTCCCTATCTTCACAGACATGTCAAAACTTGTTTTCTGAACAGACTATAGTGTCAATGATATACACATTGTTAATGATGTAACCAAATGTGCCTTTTCCTTCATAAGATTTACTTTTTAAGTCTGGGATTATAAGCGTTAATAAGCAGAAAAAGGGAGGGTTTGGAAAAATGAAGGACCACTAGGTACATTTAAAAACAAGATGGACAGAACCTCTAGTCCTAGGCTAGCTTGATTAGCATGGTACTTCCTGCCTTCCTTCCATTGCTGAACGTTTAGGCTATACACGATACAATGAACTTAAGGTGGTTGCCCAACCTCCAGGCACTTGTGAGCTCCTCACTGTCTCGGTTCAGCAAAAAGGAGAAGAGGAGAGTTCAACATGGAGAAGGTGAGTGGACAAGTGGCTGAGAAGCTCACCTATTTCTCAGCTCATGCTAAATCTTTATTCCCCTGCCACTCTTTGAAAATGTAGTAGGCAACACATGTGGCTTGCGTATGGAGAAAAGTCTTGGAGAATAAGCTACAAAAAGAGGTTGTAGTCCAAACTCAGCTTCAAAGAAGTCCTCACATCTTTTCTTTCCTTTCCACTCAGCCCAACCCCTTTCTTCTAAGAGTTTCTCATCTGCTTCTCTTTCCTTAAGTTTTTTCATTCACTGCTGACAACATAAACTATAAATTTAGTAAGGGTTTTGTTGAACTTTGGAGTAAAACTAAAGCACAGCTGTTTCCTTGTTCTTGTGATTTTTTTCTCCTCCCCATCATTTTTTCCGTTAGGTTTAGACATTTAATATTTTAAAAAATTAGCCAAATATCTGTATTTTATAACCAGAATTGGTTTTTGAAAACATCAGTCTCATTTTTCATTATTAAAGCACTATTCTAGGACTCTAGCTACTCACTGTTAAATATTAAGAAAAAAGATTGTTGGACTGTTTTGAATGGGAGTATAGCTGTGGCTGGGTTTTTGTTTTTTGTTTGTTCTTCTCTTTGCACACACCTCAGGAAGGAAAATACAGAAACACCCTTTAGACTACCCTCTTGAGAAGTGCTCTTCAGGCTCAGAATAACCTCAAACAAGTAAAACCTTTGTGTTTAGCAGAGAGTGGGTATGGAGGAGAAGAGGATGTTTAAAAAGACAGAGAACATTGGGCTCTTCTCAGAAAGATATTCTGTGCTGTTAGTGTCTCTAAAAGCTGTTTACCAAGGGAAAGGATGGTAGAAAATGTACTCATTACAGGGGTTGTTTGAATCTCTAAATCTGACTTCAGTCTCTAAGGTGAATGGCTTGTGTAAATGAAACTAAACTTACCACAGATTTCTGTATGCAATATTTTCCCTTTCTTTCTGCTGTGGTTGGCACTTTAGTTTGGGATGAACTTGTAAGTGAAGTACTAGTTATGTAGACAGTAAATACTTCTAGACTGGACTAGGGCTTTTGTATTCCCAGATTCATCAATTCACAATAAATATTCACTTGGGGAAGCAACATACATTTTTCATGTTTTGATATTTGTTCTTTTTTGGAAAGACCTTCTTCCCATGGAATATTGGGCTCTATTCACCATGGAATTTTTATACTTATAATTATCTATTATAAATTTCCTAACTTCTTGCCTTGTCATGATTTCAGAGTCAGTCTGTCTAAGACCAAATTTATTAGCTTCCTCTGGTTCCTCACAAAATTTCCTCATTTACTGAGGAGAAAATTGAGCGCTTTCTTTCTTCTAGACACTGGGTTAGGTGCTAGGACTATAGTGGCTAATGACTTGGTAAGTGTCAGCTCTGATCGAGTTTACATTCTTCTTTTTTTTTTTAAAAGATTTTATTTATTTATTTGACAGAGATCACAAGCAGGCAGAGAGAGGAAGAAACAGGCTTCCCACGGAGCAGAGAGCCCGATGCGGGGCTCGATCCCAGGATCCTGGGATCATGACCTGAGCTGAAGGCAGAGGCTTTAACCCACTGAGCCACCCAGGAGCCCCTCGAGTTTACATTCTAACAGGAGAGATCAGAGTGTAGGCAATAATTATCTTAATGACTGTGCAATTACAGTTGAGACACATGCTATAAAAGAGATGCACAGGTGCCATGAGTGAGTTTAACTGGGGAAATTTGTCCTGATCTGCGGAGTCAGGAAAACTTCATTAAGGAAGGAATATCTGAGCTGAGCTCTAAAAATGACTAGATGTTCTTTGATGGAGATACTATGGTTGTGTCCAGGGGAATCAAAGGCCAGTGGAAAGGACCTGAATTGTGAGGAAGCATGATGTGTTAAGAAACAAACAAAACCCAAAGAACAACAACAACAGCTAGAGTTTTTGGAATAAAGATTGAAGAGAGTGACATAAAATTTACACTAGTGAGGTAGACTTAGAGCATAAAGGCATTTCAGCCTTGTGGAAGATTTTAAATTTTATTCTAAGTGTAATAGAAAGATGTAAAAAGATTTGAAGCCAGAGATTTAGATTTAACTTAAAAAGAATGAAATAGGGGCATCTGGCTGGCTCAGTTGGTAGAGCATCCGATTCTTTCTCTCAGGGTCATGAGTTTGAGCCCTATGTTGGATATAGAGATTACTTAAAGTAAAATGGCTGACTGCTATGAGGAGAATGGAAGTGAACTCATATAGTTAGAATTTTTGTTCATCTAACACACTATCCCTTTCCTTCCGCTTCCTGTAATAGAACCTCTCTGCTTGTGGGGATCTCTTTCCATGCGATCTGAATAGAATTGACTTACCCTCATCCCTCATCACAGGGATGGGCACATAATCCATTTAAATAAAAGTAATCAGAGTTCCCTGTTCTTCTGGCCTCAGTGTTTGGTTCAGGGATGGGCACATGACTCAAGTGGGACTAACCAATATTGTCTCCAGGTCTTCTGCTCAAACTCTCAGGAAAGAGATAATCCCTGTCTCTCTGGGACTACTATCTATAAGGACCAGGTCAGATCTTCAAGGAAAAGATTAGCAGCCCCTCCATCATTTTTTGTTTTTTAATCCGATATGTCATTTGCAAATATCTTCTCCTATTCCATTGGTTGCCTTTTAGTTTCATGGATTGTTTCCTTCACCGTGCAGAGGCTCCTGATCTTGATGAGGTCCCAATAGTTTATTTTTGCTTTTGTTTCCCTTGCCTCCAGAGACGTGCTTAGTAAGAAGTTACTGAAACTGAGGTCAAGGAGGTTGCTGCTGCTTTGATTTTTCTTGAGTAAATACCTATGAGTTAGATTGCTGGGTTACCTTTGTTTTCCTCTCTTTGTAAGAAATTGACAAACTGTATATAAAGTTTAAGAAAAGTAAGTATAAAGAGTAAAAGTATAACTCCAAATTATGTATAACTGGGGTTATACTTCCCCAGTGTGTGAGATCAAGTTACTTCCACATTCTTGTCAAAACTTGGTATTGTTATTCTTTCTAATTTTAGCTACCCCAGCACCTTTATGGTGGTTATCTCTCATTGCGGTTAACTTTGCATTTTCCTAAATTTGCATTTTCCGGATAACTAATGATGTTAAGCATTTTGTGAGAAGCTTATTTGCTATTTATATGTATTCTTTGGAGAGGCGTGTAGATCCTTTTCTTGTTAAAAAACACCTTTTTTATTTTGAAATAATTGTAGGCTTTCAGGAAGTCGCAAAAGTAGTGTGAGTCCTATGTACCCCTCACCCAGCCATGTAGCAGCGACGTCTTATGAAGCTGCAGTACAGACCCAAACCAGGACATTCACATTGATATTACTGTTAACAGACTTTATTCAGTTTTGGCTTTTCATAAAACCTGCTTTTTTTTTAGGGGGGGGTGTGGATGTGTGTGGAGGCATGAGTGTGAAGTTCTATGTGCTCTTACCCCATGCAGGGATTCCTGTAATCACCACCACAATCAAGGTACAGAACTGTTCTGTCACTACGAAAGAACTCCCTCATGCACTTTGTCTTTACCCACTATTCCATCCTTTGTCCCAGCAACGATTCCATCCTTTGTCGTCCAGCAACGAGTCTGTTCTCTAGCTTCCTACTGTTATTATTCTGAGAATATTATATAAGTAGAATCCTACAGCATACAACCCTTTGAGAGGAGCTTTTTTACTCAGCATAATTCACCTCAGATTACCTCAAGTCATGCCTATCAATAGGCGGTTCTAGTTTACCGCTCTGGAGTATCACTTAGAATGATGGATGTACCACAGTTTTAACATTCACTCATTGAAAAGACACTTGGGTTGTTCCAGTGTTTAGCTTCTTATAAAGCTGCTATGAACATTTATGTGCAAGTGTTTATGTAAACATAGGTTTTCTTTTGTATAAATGTCCTAGCGTGCAATTTCTTGGTTGCATGGTAAGTACATGTCTAATTTCACAAGAAACTACCAAACTTTTCCAGAATGGCTCTGTCATTTTACAATCCTAATAGCAATGTATAAGAAATGCAGTTTCTCTGCATCTTTGCCAGCATTTGATATCGTCACCTTTAAAAAAAATTTTTTTTAGTTGGTTTAATAGGTAGGTAGGGATATTGCCCATGTTTTGAATTGGATTGTCTTATCACTGACTTATAGTAGTTCTTTACACATCCTGAGTATGTTTTCTATGAGATATATGTTTACAAACACTTCTCCCAGTTTTGTTTGCCTATTTACTTTCTTAGTATATTTTAAATAACAAGGTTTCTAATTTTGATAAAGTCCAATTCACCAATTTTAAAATTCTTTTTTTTCATGCTTTTTTTGTGTCATACTTAAGAAACATCTGTTTAAACCAAAGTCAAATGCTATTCTCCTACTTTTCTTCTTATACTCATTTAGTCTTTGTTTTTATCTGTAGGTCTATGATTCATTTTGAGTTCATTTTTACATATGGTATAAAGTAAGAGTTGGGGTTTATATTTGTCCCATGTGAATATCTAATTGTTTCATTGTCATTTGTTATAGGGATTATCTTTCCACACACAATTACTTTGGAAACTAACTTAAAAATTAACTATATATGTAGAGGTCAATTTCTAGACTTTCTATTCTGTTTTATTGATGTATATATCTTTTTCCTTTTTCTTTTTTTTTAAAGAGAGCATGAACGGTGCTGGGTAGGGAAGGCAAGAGGTAGAAATCTTAAGCAGACTGCATGCTAACCATGGAGCCAATACGAGTCTTGACACGTGGCTCAATCCCACGACCCTGAGATCATGACCTGAGCTGAAACCAAGAGTCGGATGCTTAACTGACTGAGCTACCCAGGTGCCCCAATGGTCTATATGTCTTCCTTATGCCAACACCACATTGTCTTGATTATTCTAGCTTTATAGTATGTCTTAGATTCATGCAGTATGAACACTCTAACTTTGTTGTTTTCAAAGTTGTCCTGGCCTTGTTCTTTTGCATTTCCATATACATCAGCTAAGATTTTGACTGGCATTGCATTACATTTACAAATCAATTTGGAGAGATTTGACACATCAACAATATTGTGTCTTCCAATTCATGAACATGATATGTCTTTCAATTTAAGTAGGCCTTATTTAATTTTTCAAGAAATATTTTATGGTTTTCTTATCAGTGTCACACGATCTTTGTTCTATTGATTCCCAAGTAGTTCATATTTTTAATACTGTTGTAAATATTTAATAGAGTTATGCCTACTCACAGTTTTTGTTTCTTTTTGAATTAGTTTTGGTAATATGAGTTTTTCCAAGGAATTTGCCCATTTTATATAAGTTGTTTGTTGCCAAAAGTTTTGTATAATTTTTCCTTTATTACCTTTTTAAGGTCTGTAGGATATGTAGTGAGTTTCCTGTTTTATTTCTGATAGTTACTTTCTCTTATTTATGCATTAATTTTTAAGATTTTATTTATTTATTCCATCAGAGAGAGCACCAGCAGGGGGAGAGACAGGCAGAGGGAGAAGCAGACTCCCCACTGAGCAAGGAGCCTGATGTGGATCTTAATCCCAGAATCCTGGGATCATGCCCCGAGGTGAAGGCAGATGCTTAAACTGACTGAGCCCCGATCCCCACCGCCCCCTGATACAGCTAATTTCTGTGTTGTTTGTCATATGTCTGTGTTGTCTGTTTCTTTCTCCATCAACCTAGTAGGAGATTTGTAAGTTTCATTTTTCTTGTCAAAAAACCACCTTTCCCAATTTGTGGTCTATATTTAATTGCCTTTACCTACTGTTTATTCTATTTCATTCATTTAATTTTTTCCTCATTTATTTCCTTTTACTATGGTTTTAATTGCCTTTCTTTCTTTCTTTCTTGCAAGGTTGCTCTTAGAACATCATTATGAACCTTTTTTCTGTCCTATGATTTTCAAAAATTGAAATATAATTCCCGTAAAGTTTTGCAGGCAAGGTAAACACAACACCAGGCGAGGTAGATGCAAGGCAAGATTTATTAAAGGCACTCTCCGATGACGTTTCAGGGCTCAGGAGAAAGGGAGCCAGGGAAGTCGCGCCGGGAGGAGGTGGGCACCCTTGGGCGAGGTTCCACGACTCTGGAAAGTGGGAGTCAGGGAAGTCGCACTGGGAGGGAGTCGGCGGGGGTCTTTTATCGGGCCAAGGCAGGGCATGGGCTCACATCCATATATGGTAAGGTATTTGGTGATCAGAGGGCATGGGGTGGGGGATCCTGATACTCCTGTTTCCTGCATAGGTATCAGGTTACCTATGGAGACGTGACCGGGCATACATCCTTTTGGCGGGAGAGTCAAGGGTTAAGGAAGGGGGGGAAGGGGCTGGAAGATGGCAACCTGGCAGTCATTTCTATTGTTCCTCCTGCATTCCTGGAACCACTGACCCAACAATTCCCATACCATAAAATTTACTCTTTTGAAGTATATGAATTAGTAGCATTTAGTATATTCACAAAATTATGCAACCACCCGCATAATCTAATTCCAGAATATTTCACCACTGCAAGAGTCCCTATACCTATCAGCAGCCATTTTCCATGCCACCTTTCCTCTAGCCACTGCCGCCACTCATTAGCTGTACAACATTTTGTTTGCCATTCACTAGCTAGTGGCATTTTGATTGTATCCTCTTTTTGACTATTACAAATAGTGTTTCTATGAACATTCATGTACAAGTTTTTGTTTGAATATATGTTTTAACTCTTCTGGGTACATACTTAAAAGTGGAATTGCTGGGCTATATGGTAATTCTATATTTAGCTTTTTGGGGAACCACCAAACTATTTCTCGCAGTGGCTGCACTATTTTACAGTCCCACTAATGATATATAAGGGTTTTAATTCATCTACATCCTCTCCAACTCTTATTATTTACAATTTTTATTATAGCCATCTGAGTGGATGTGAAGTGATATCTCATTGTGATTTTGATTTTCATTTCCCTAATGATTAACTATGTTGACTGTCTTTTCTCTTAACTCAAAGGATGGTCAGCTTTGTTCTATTCAAGCTTTCAGTTGTTTGGATGAGGCACACCTACCTTAGAGAGAGCAATCTGCCCCACTCAGTCTGCTGATTTAAATGTTAATCACATCCCAAAACACCTTCATACAAACTCTGAGAATAATCTTTGGCCAAATATCTGGGCACTCTGTGACTCAGTCAAGGTGACATATGAAATTAACCACATATCCACCCTCAAGGTTGAGAGGATTTAAGTTCCACCTCCTGGATGAGAGAATATCTACAGATACTATTTGAAATTCTTCTGTAAAGAAGATTTATCTCCTTTTCCCCATTGAGTGAGTTTTTGTTCCTCACAACCAATCAAATGTGCCCTCAAAGAGTAGGCCTAAAAGCCATGAAGAGGGTAAATATCCCTTAGGTATGGTATTTCAATTTAAATTTAAGTAATAGAAATATTTCCTTATTTAGAACCTTCCTTCAGTATTTAGTGTCTATCTGGTTCACTTTTGGTGAACTAAAACTTCCCACAATGGTATCTTTAATAGCTTTGCAAACCAAAGTCCAAAAGGATTCAGGACCTTGTGCAGAAGTCTGCGGCCGGTTATGTGCGGTGCTTATTTCAGGACCGAGGTCTTTGCATTTTGCTGTTTTCAACCCCTCCTGCATGGCAAGAATCTTATACATTCTGGTTTATAAGGGCAGCCTGTCTATTTTTAAAATTATTCTGGGACACATCTGAAAAGCCATAATGTGAGATATATATATAAAAAAAATAAAACCTCTGTTTCATATTTGTCTTGGCAGCTTGGAGAGAACATATTTTTCTGGGCATGTTTGGAAATGGATGATAGTTTTTGATTCTTATCCATATCCTCCAGGCTTTCTTTGGGACACTTCAGAGATAATGTTTGGGATTCAGAAAAGTATAATGTCATTTTATTTTTCGAATCCTCAGGGTGTTAGGAGTTTTGGGCCTTATTTTCCTGTCTGCCCTTTCATTATAGCTATTATTTTTTATATATAATATTCATAATTCATTTTGTTGAAGAAGAGATTTCATTTTATGCCAATAAATATATATGACTATTGGAAGAGAAAAAAGTGTCTGAGATGTGAGTGCTGGCAGGAATTATAAGGCATAATATAGTAAAATAGAATGTGGAAATTATGTCATTGTGCTCCTCTGTGTAAACTATATGATTGAGAAGAAAATGGGAATCATCTTCCCCTGAAATTCATCTTGGAAACCTCTTCAAAAGCATGTTGGAAATGGATGATAAAATTAAAAGGACATAGTTTATTTTATTTGGAAAATCATAATCCCTTGTGAGAGATCTGGGTATATAGACTTCAGAGTTTTGGCTTTGTTCAAGATTCCTTGACTCATTGGGTGGCTTGAAAAATTGATTTAATTCACTTGAATTCACTACCCTTGAAAATTAGAATAATCACAGCTTATAACACTGTACTTGGCACTTGGCAGTTAATTATATTAATAACTAGTGTTTATTGTATGATTACCATGTGCTAGACTACATGCTATACCTATAATTCATTTAATCTTCTCCATACTCTGGGAAGTATGTGCAATTATTGTTTCTATTTATAGATAAGAAAACTGTGGTAGGAGTTTTTCAGTGTATTATAATCATATGTTTACATGTTGGTCTTTTCCTTTGGACCGGAATTTATGAAGGTAGATACTGAACTCCCATAACATCTGTCTCCCATGGTTAGCGTAAACTCCAGTTCATAGGGAATCGATAAATATGATCTAATCTGTGTTTCAGGAAGCCACTGTGTGTAGGATGAATAGAAGTGTGGAAAGATGAGATAAGAAAAGAGCTGAGGCTATTTCAATTGTTTAGACAAAATCAAATAAGAATGTGTATTTGGATAACATACATAGAAAAAGAAAGGTGAGGAGACATGAAAAGATACATAATTAGTAAGTGATAATTTTTTTTTTTTAATTTGAGAGAGAGAGTGCACACATGTGAGCTGGGGGGAGGGTCACGGAAAGGGACAAGCAGACTCCACGCTGAGCATGGAGCCCAACATGGGGCTCCATCTCACAACCCTGAGATCGTGACCTTGAGATCATGACCTGAGCTGAAATCAAGAGTTGGCTGTTTAAGCAACTGAGACACCCAGGTGCCGCAGTAAGTAGTAAAAGACTTTAAGTAAAAGTAGCAAGAATATGTATATCGATTAATAAAAGATCATTGAATGTTAGTGCTTTGAGTAGTGATTTGAAGGAAAAATATGGTAAACATTAAGAGGATAATACAAGCTGAATTTGCTAATATATAAATGATTTTAACAGCTATTTAAGAGTCTAATTTCAACATCTGTATTTATGGCTATTGATTGACTATCTTTTCTCTTGAGAAATGTCAAGATTTTCCTGGTTCTTTACATGTTGAATGGTTTTGGATTTGATCCAGGACATTTTGAATATTATGCTATAGGACTCTAGGTCTTGTTTAAATCCTATGGAGAATGTTTGTTTATTCATTTATTTTAGTAGACAATCAAGCAGTTTAGGTCTGGTTGCAGTTCTCTATTCTGCCTTCTGTTGGCTGTGATTCCAAAGTCAGTTCCACTTTAAAAGCTTTTGCTCTGCTGCTTGGATCTGTCCCATGCCTGCTCACACTCAGAGGGCAGCGTGAGACTCAGGTAGCAGTCCACCCTGCAGATCAGTTCTCAGTGCCTTCTGAAAGCTGGTTAGAGTGGATCCGTGCATGTGCAGCTCAGAAATGGACACAGGAGTTCATATATAGTTTTATGATCACTTTCTTGAACTTCTTTCTCTTCATGAGAATCTTTCCCACTCCTAGGCACCCCCTTCCTGGTCTTTTGACTGACAGCTGCAACTTGAGTTTCCCTGGTTGTGTACTTTCTGCAACTGTGTCTGGTACTGGGACCAAGTGGCAAGAAGGTCAGAGAGAAAAGAGCACCAGGGATTTCTCTCACACTTTTGGATCTAGAGTTCATCTGGCCAGGGAGAAGGGTTCCTTTCCTTCTGAGTTTTAGCTATTTGCTCAGCTATTGTTACTTCTGTGCCAAACCTGGGACAAGAGAGAGGGGGGAATAAAAAAACCAACCCAGAGGATTTCCCCCAATTTTTCTGACCCATAAGAGGCCATTTCCTGCTCCTCAGACAGAGAGAGAAGGCTTCTCTCAGAACACTTCCTGTAGGCACCTGTTACATGTTTCTGGATCTCAGGTTGCCCTTGAGTCCAGACTGGGAGAAAGTAGGTTTAAAGAAAAGGGAAACTGACTCCCAGTTTAGCGGTTCTGAGAGACCTATTTGTCATCCCCAATAAACTTGCTACAGTTTCCTTTTCAAAGTCCTCAGGTAGCTGCTCTATACATGGTCTCCAAGGGTTTTAAGTTGCATTCAGTAGGAGAGACAGCGTGAGGTATGCTTTCTCCATCTTCTTCGGAAAGTAGAGAGTGCTTCTTTGCTTTTAAATATTTTAATGTAGTATTTCTTAAGATGGACTTTCTCTTAAGATGACACTATAATCAAAATCAAGAAACTTAGCATTCTTATAATACTATTATCTAACCCATAGTTAATATTCAAATTGCACCAGTTGCCCCAAAAATTTCCTTTATAGTCATTCTTTTCCCTAATCAAGGATCTATTTAAGGATCATGTATTGAATTTAGTTGTCTTGTCTCTTTATACTCTTTTAGTCTGGTACACTTCTTTTGCCTTTCTTAGTCATTTATGACCTTGACGTTCGAAAGAGTACAGAGCAGTTGTTTTGTGTGATATCCTTAAATTTGTGTGTCTGATTTTCCCAATGTTTAGATTAAAGTTAGCTCTTATGGGCAGAAATGCCACACATAAGTTTTTTGTTTGTTTGTTTGTTTGTTTTTAATGAACATGACGTCTATTTTGTACCATTAGAGGGTTGTTATCTTTGGTCACTTGGTTAAGATGTTGCTTAACAGTTTTCTCTATTGTGAAGTAACTATTTTTTGTGAGGATTTTTAAGGGCTGGAGTTTGATAATGATTATGAGATTATAAGGAAAACTCTAGATTAGTGTTGTCCAGTAGAATGCTTTGCAATAATGCAATGATCAGTTCTGCACTATCCAATATGGTAGCCATTGCCACATGCGGCTACTGAGCATTTGAAATGCGACTAGCACAACTGAGGAAATTTAAAGGATGCAATCTGAATTTGAAACAATTCCAGACAACACCCTATCCTACCATATCCTAAAGAGTTTATTGTTTGTTTTGTTTTTTGTTTTAATATACCCTGGTTTTCTGAAATGCTCTGTGATAAAAAGAAGAGTACCATGGTCAAATAAGTGAGAGATCATTCTAGAGGGCATACTTTGAGAAACACAAGTGCTATATGCTGCCCTCTTTGGATCTAAACATTGTTTTTTAATTTGGCCTAGTGCTAAGTGTAGGTGAAATTGTCAGCTAATTATTCTGTGAGTCTCCACAAAACCCCTTCCTTAACTGGTTTGCCTAAAAATGACTTGCTGAACAAGACGGCCAAGTCAGTGGCAATGGTGGGATTTACACCTAAGCTGTTATCTGACTCCAAAAGCAAAAGTATTTCTGGTATACCAGAAATGATAATGGAGAAAATGCTATTTTCAGATTGCCTCATGACATTTTGTCCAAGGTTGATGAAGGATGAGTTCCTCAAAGACATGTTACTTCCTGTTTGGATGACGTGTTAGCAATGCAAAAACAGGAAATGCTTAGTATTCGCAGAATGTGGTCATCTCAGTCTTTCTAAGGGAATTAATATTAATATTAATGGCCCTTGTCTACTCACAGCATAGCTATCTGTGGATGTGTTTCTATTTAAATAGATGAAATCCCAGAAGAGAGTAGTAGGTTAATGCCTTCGTCAAAGTCACTCGGAGCGAACATTCTCATGCAAATATAGTTATCACAAAAGGGCCTGAGTGTCTCTCAAAATCGCATGCAGAATCAGTTGCTGAAGGGAAAGATAGGATGGGTAGAAAGTTGGAGGGAAGGAGGCTTGGAGGGGAGAGAAAGCACAACAATATGCAGAGAAAAAGAAGTCTTGAGCCAGAGACTAGAGCCAGCAATTGGCTGGTTTGAATTAGAGAGGAGTGAGCAGTATACATTGTATTCTTCTTTTCCTTCGGTGGAAGTTCCTTTGGGAAGCTCTTTGCTGAGGTTGGAGAAATTTCATTCCTGGAACTGTTGTTTTGACTGGCTTGCCCCAGCGGTCGAGAGTTGTAGTTTGAAGATTTTTTAAGCAAAGGAGCTTTGTCTGGTTGATGAGTTCAAAATTCAGATACAATCTTGAAAGTAGTAACGAGTCATTGTTGTCTGAAGCTTTAATTCTTGAAGGTAATTGGGTTTAAAAGCAGAAGTATTTGGGAGATTGATTTCATCCTCAATAAAAGTCCGTTTTACTTTCTTTTAAGGTACGCAGTAGAAGCTGTGACCCAGAAGTGCCCCCGTAAGACATTACAGATGACTATTTTCATGTGCTGCTTGGCATATGTTCAGGAAACCACAGGGGAAAATTGGCTCTGAGACGCTTGGGCTTTAAGGTATATGCTGCGATTACTTTGAAAGGCTTCATTTTCTTGCCAAATATAACATTCAGTTACCAACTGGAAGTGTAAAAGTTCGTATTTTCATGAAAATCTTACCAATGAGTTTAACAGGCCTGCTTAATTAGGTTTCGTTTCTTCCCATCCTTCAGTGGCTACTCAATTTACCACTAGAGGGCATTGTTGGCAGTGCTATCAAGGGAGAGCAAAACAAAGAGAATCCTGCCTAAATTTATTGAGACCTTTTCAATCTTCATTTCGGCCACTAAGAAATAATGTACACTCAAAGGCTACTTTATTTGCTATCTTGTTCATACCCCAGATACTTAACTTCTAGACTTTTGGGGGGGTGCGTTAATTTAATAAAAGATAAATCATTGCAAAGTTTTGTTCTGGATTTCTAACAAATTCTAAATCTAGAATCTGCCTCCTGCCGCACCCCCCACCCCCCCATAATATTATACATTCTTGCAATCTTCTTTTGGGATGTTATTGAGCACTTGGGGACTCATTATTTTTTATTTCCTAAATCATGAAACAATTCTATTTTCCAAATCACACTTTCCTGATGTTTGTCAGAGGACCTTGGAGTGGGAAAGGGCCCATTTGTTATAATAGATGAAGTCTCTTTTATATACTGACAGGCTGTCTACAATCTAAAAATGATAAGAGACGTTCTTTCCATTTGGGGATAGCTATATTATTTATTGGATACTTTTTATGTAAGAGAAAAGTTTGCCTTTTTGGAATTTATTGTATTAGATAATATCTTTTACTTGCAAATAATGTTAACAAAATCAGTCATGCTTAGGCAGAAAAAGCAGAAGGGGTGTGGGGGAATTTATTGTCAGGAAACAGAGATGGCTCATGGGCTGTGGCTAACCCAAAGTCTGGACACTAGAGATTTGTCAGGACACACTGAGTTTTCTGTGACTGCTCCTCTCTTTGTCATTACTTCATTCTGTTTTCTCTGCATATCAGTACTCTCTGCTTCTCACATTCTCACAGCAAAATATACCATTTGAATGAATAAACATGACAAAAGATCTTTTGTTACCTAAAAGCAGGCCATGCCGGGATTCTATGAAGCCTACTACCTCTGGATGGTACAATATGTGAAATGATCGGTGGTTTCTACAATTATGGGCTCCCTTCTACATTGCCTTCATGGTGTAGTAGGTATCACAGTTGGATGCCTTGTGTGGATTTTCAGGCCTAAGGTCGAGGTACTCCACAAACCCTTGAATGTGGTACTGATGGAAGCTCTGTAAGGCAGGAAAGGCAAACATATACCTGAAATTATGTATCTATCCCTATGAAGGTGGAATGGCTGGCCTTTTCAAGATGGAGAGGATCCCTGTAGCCAACTTACTACTAAGTGGCTGGTTGATTTCTCCAAAGAATGATGCCATTTTGGGAGTTCTATGTTGGTCTTTGTTGCTGACAAGTTAGATATTCAAAGTCAGCAGAAGCTATCTGGCATTGGAAAGCAGGGTCTAAGCTCTCAGGCTCATACATAGCTTCTGTTTCTCCAACCATGTCCACTCTGTTCATGTGTCCATCAGACCTTCTCTGGGTGACTAATGACAAAACTGGCTGTAAGGTCAAGTGGCTAGTCATTTGTTTCTTTCTGTTAAGGGCTTTTTTTCCATGGTAGATGCTTTCTAGTCAGTATCCAAATGCAATACACAAGCCTCACACTTCATCCTGTCATCTTTGTATGTCTATTCACAGACCTCCTTGTCTCTGATCTTCCAGTTTTTTTCCTTCCAGTTTTCTAACCAGATAACCAAGTTACTGGTCACTCCCAGGAATTTATATATATTCTCACCTTGGGTCACTTCTCCTTCCACCCAAGTGAATGACCAATTATACTGCTTACAGCTCTACCATTGGGAAGATTTCTCTCTCAGCTCTCTTTCCAAGTCTAGCACGGAGGTGCTCAAGCTTTAGTTTGCATTAGAAATATCTGGAATCCTTTTTAAAACACTGATTGCTGGGCTCAACAACAAGAGTTTCTGAAATGTAGATCTGGGATAAGAATCAAGACTGCACTTCTAACAAGTTTTTAGGTGATGTGGATATAACTGGTCTGGAGACTATATTTTGGAAATCATTATTCTAGAGATTATAATATGCATCCTTAATTTACTACCATCTTTGAGGACTATTTTACCATTTAATGAACAATGTAAAAAAAAACTCTAAATTTTCCCTTATTTAAAATGGCCCCTTTTTTTTTTTTCTCTCTTCATTTTGTACTTTATGTCTACCTATATTAAAACTTCACCACATGTTGTTGTTTTTATTATTTTGTTGCTTTAAACAGTCACTAGTCTAAAAAGTTTTAAAAGAATTAGTCTTTTACACGTATCCATATCTGGAGCTCTTTGCTCTTTCTTAAAACAATTCCACATTTCCATTTGGGATAATTTCCTTTCATGCTGAAGAGTTTCTTTTAGCATTTTTTTTAATATTGTAGGTATGCTGGTGAAAAATTTCCTCACTTTAGGTTTGTTTGAAAATGTCTTTATTTCACATTCACTTCTGAAAGATATTTTTACTGGGTAAAGAATCCTAAATTGGCAGTTTTCTTTTACTTTTTTCCAGCACTTCAAAGATGTCACTTCATTGTCTTTTGGCTTTCACCAGTCATATAATTAATTGTTCCTTTGAAGATGTGTCATTTCTCTCTGGCTACTTTAAAAACTTTCTTCTATCTTTAGTCTTAAGGGGTTACCTATACTGTTAGGAGTTTTTTCTTTGTTTTTATTCTATTTGGGATTCACTGAGCTTTTTGTATCTGTGGTGGTCTTTCAGCTTTGGGAAAATCTCTCTTCAAATATTTATTTTCCCCATTCTTTCTCTCCTCTTCTTCCAGGACTGTAATCACACATTTGTTAGACTATTTGACAGTATATATATATTTTTTACATTCCTTTTCCTACCCATGCTTCAGTTTGAAGGATTTATTTTGAGCTGTCTTGGGATTCACTGACTCATTCCATAAAATTATAATTTCCTATACTGTATAGTTCTAAGAAGTTCATTTGATACTTTGTAGAGATTCCATTTCTCTGCTTAAATTCTTCATGTTTTTATCCATTTTGTCCATCCTTTCCTCTCTTTTATTTAGTATATTTATATAATAGTTATTTTGATATGTCAGTTAATTCCAGCCTCTGAAACATCCACACATTTGCTTCTATTATTTTCTTGATTGCAAATCACATTTTCCTGCTCCTCTGCATGTCCTTTTTAATTTTTAAAATTTTATACTGGACATTGTATAAAGAGATCTTAGATACCGACAGAGAGATATTTCTCTTGAGATAGGGCACACTTGTTTCTGTATCAGTCAGCAAGGCTGAAGGACTAGCCACTTCACTTTTGTCAGGAATTGAGTTGGGATGAGAGTGAGTTATAGTTTCAGTTTGCTGTAGTTCCCATCTGGTTTCAAATGTATTGAGAATGAGATCTGTTCTGTGTTTAATACAGCCTGTTACCTATCTCTGTGGGATTTAATCACATTGGGACTATGGAGATTTCTCCCTTTACCTTTTCAACATAGGGTCGCAGCTTTACAAACTGCTCATCATTCATAAAAAACTTAGGTAAAGACTGATTGGTGGGGCATACTGCTTATATATTTTTGGTGGGGGGCTCCTCTAGACTCAAGGATATCACTCATGCTCATGTGGCTATTTTAGACTCTGTTAGATTCGCTTTTCCTTCAGAAAAAGAGTTCCTCTTCTCATGGTGAAACTCAATCACCTACCTAGCCCCAGCTCAGCCAATGCTACCAGGGAGGAAGTGACTCTTCCCAAACCGGAATTTAAGTCCTTTTGACTTCTTTGCATCCATGTACTTGTTTGTTTAGTTTTTCAATTTCCCTACTTGTTAGAGTGAAAATGATGGTCTGCTACAGACTTTTATGTTACAACCTAAAACAAAACTCATCTAAAGGAATCATAATCCCTATGAAAACCAGGCAGATTATTTTCGTCTTTATTTTAAAGATTAACATGAAGCTTAGAGAAGACCACTTGCCTAACATTATTCAATTTATATATAACAGCGTCAGAATTTCAATGCAGGTTGAACTTTCCATGCCAACAGAACATGTGCCCACCTCCCTTCCCCCACTTGCCATTCTTCTCTTCCCATTATTATTGCACTACAGTAAGGTGACTCAGAAAAACAAAAAATGTTCTGTGGTCAAACCAATCTAAGAAATGCTGTAGGCTATCTCCCTCTCCTAAGATTAATGATCTTCACCAGCATATTAAAAGTCCTATAGTAAAGAACTTGCTTAATACAATGTTTTCCAAACTTATTTGACCTCAGCACTTTCCCCCACCTCAGCAAATACTATCTTCTAACACTCCACAGAACTAGAATTATGTGAAGTACATTTTGTGCAAAATAGTATTACATTAGTCTACCTCCCAGATTCTGCTGGTTATGTCATCCTAAAAGGTCATTTATGCATTATTTTATAACACTTCACCAAAGCATTTGACAGAAGGCTACAGTGTCAAATTTTATTAATTTTATTATTACCTATAGAGGAAAGACACATTTAACTGAATAACTGGAATAAATTTCCTTTAAGTCATGACTTAAAAAAAATAAAATGGTAAATATGAGGGAATAAACAGAATTAGAATAAAAAATATATTGTTTTATTTAGACTATATTCTTACCTGAATTATGAAGCAAGTTGCTCTATCCACACCAGTAATGAGTCATTTTGCTGCATATAAAAATGCTACTTTAGAAGTATTTTATAACAAGATGATAAGGAAGTTCAGCAGCTGAGAAACTTATAGCTGTCTAGACAGAGATCATAAAAATGGAAGTATTTTTTCCATAGGGTAGATTTATGGAATATCACTATCTTGCCTTATAATATTTTCCTGTGGATTTAACAGTAAAGGTTAAAGTAAAACTTATAAAATATATTTGTTGCAAGAAATGGTTTAGAGTGTGTTAATTTGGTTAAGACTCATGATATAAAATTTCTTATGAACTAAAAATCAAATTGGCCTCTACTGGATTTTCTGGAATATCCATCAAATTCCAGAGTAAATGAGTGTCCATCTTTTTTGAAAAAGGGGCCCTCTGCATGGTTTGAAAGCATCATGACCGTGATCTGCTAAGTAGAGAAGTTCAGTGTGTTAGACTCAAATGCCCCAGGGCAGGAGGGTATGCTCCTGACCCTGAATACCACATGTTTACTGAGAAACATGTGACTACTCTTCACCAAAAAAAAATAACACTTCATTTATGTCCCAGTATTATATGAATAAATGCTGAATACTGGTTCATCTTATAGGGAATACAAAAAATACGTTTACCTCAGAAAAATGTAGTGATCCTTCACATACTCATAATCTCAGTTTAATTAATTATCACCTCTTGGCCAGTTTTATCTATACCTCTTCCCACTTCCTTTCATCCCCCTCTCTTCCTCCCCCAGTTGGATTATTTTAAGGCAAATCCTGGATATCTTATTTTGGGATGACTCTCTAAGGATTTTTTTCCCCCGCACCTTGTTTTTTTCTTAATAAATCTTTTATTTTGGAAGCATTTTAGGTTTGCACAAAATTTGCAAAGATAGTGCAGGTAATTTCCATATATTCTATTCCCAGTTTCCTGTACTAGTAATATTTGACATTAGTATGGTATATTTGTCACAACCACTGAATTAATACTAATACATTTTTATTAACTAAAATGTTTATTCAGATTTCCCTAGGTTTTGCCTTATGCCTATTTCCTCTTCTAGGATTCTATCCAGAACTTTAAATTTAATTACCATTGTCATACTGATGTCTCGAACTCAAATTCATTACCACATAGATCACTCTCTTTTTTTCCCCTTTACAACCTCTCCTCCAGCAGTGAGAATCCTGGCTCCTGCCACCTGTCATCCATTTACACAATTATTTAATTCCAGTATATACATATAGTGGTTTGCAAATTGTTAACCCAGACTCCATGGGAAATAACTTCATCAATTAAAATATAGTTCTCATGTGCAATTTCTTTTGTTTCTAGTCTCACAGACTGCTCATTTCTGAAGTAATTTAGGTCAGCACCTCATTCTTCTACCCATCTAAGAATTTCTAAAATCCAAAATAGCACAAAAACTATAATAACAAAATAAAACACCCATAAGACCATTCCTATCCCCCTAAAATTAATAATTCCTAAATATCATCAAATATTTAGTCAGTTCACATTTTCTTCTATTATCCAATAAATGTTTTATTTTATTGATTCCTTGTCTGAGTCACAATATGAACAACCCACATCCATTGAATTTGGCTGCTACAGCTCTTCAGTTTCATTTGATTGATAGGTTTTCTGTTTTCATTTTTTTTTAAGATTTTATTTATTTATTTGAGGGGGGAGAGGGGCAGAGGGAGAAGCAGTCTCCCCACTGAGCAAGAAGCCTAGTCCAGGACTCAATCCCAGGCTCCTGGGATCATGACCTGAGCAGAAGGCAGACGGTTAACCCACTGAGTCACCCAGGTACCTCTCTGCTCTCATTTTTATGTTGCCATTTATTTTTTGGGGAAAAAAAGGTTTTATTTGTTCTACAGAATTTTTAATATTCTGATTTTGCTAGTATTTAATATCTTACTTCCTCTGTATTTCCTATAATTTGATATTCCTGTTATTTGTAGTTCTTGTAGTCTTTTATTTAGATCCAGAAGCTTGAGCAGATTTGATGGGAGGAAGAGGCTAATATTTCATAAGCATTGTTGAATATGTCGGCACATAATACCTACATATCTTTCTTTTTGTGATGCTAAGACTGTTAATACTTATCTATTATAAAGTTCACCATCAGCATTTTACATAATCATTTTAGCGATCATTGATGAGTATTGCTTACATTCATTTTCCATTAGGGCTTAGAAAATAGTGATATTCTAATTGAGCCACTTTTTTGCATTTATGCTTTTTATGCATTTAATGGTTGAACTTTATTCAACCATTGGTTTCCATGAAATATAGTTTATGCAGGCATTCCTGATTCTTTCTCCTTATTTGGTTTTCAGCATAATAAATTGACCCTCTAGCAATCCTTCAAGGTGACCAATTAGGTTAAATATTTTGAGTATTATTATGAATTCATGATTTTCACATAATTTTATATATTTACATTTATTGTTATTAATTATGAAATTAATTTTGATACTCAAATTTCCTCTTTATTGACCCATTGGAGACTCATCAGTTGGCTGTGTCTTTTTGACTTGAATTTGTTGTTGATAGTTTCTTTGCTTTGATTCCAGGCTCATCTTGTACATAAAATTTCCTGCCTCAGAACTGGAATATGCCATTTTTCAGTGATTCCTGGCTCATTTTAGTAGGAAATAGTACTTAGAGATCTTGTGTCTAGGATGATACATTGCCTAGGTTGATCATTATTTTTAGGTCTTTTCAGTGCGCATAACTAGGAGATGCATACTCTCAAAAGAAAAAAATACATCATGGGTTTATACTGACGTTTTCTTTTCTTTTCTTTTTTTTTTTTAAGATTTTATTTATTTATTTGACAGAGAGATCACAGGTAGGCAGAGAGGCAGGCAGAGAGAGAGAGGCAGAAGCAGGCTTCCTGCTGAGCAGAGAGCCTGATGTGGGGTTCGATCCCAGGACCCTGATATCATGACCTGAACTGAAGGCAGAGGCTTAACCCACTGAGCCACCCAGGTGCCCCTATACTGATGTTTTCAATTTGAATTTAGTATTATATGGTTTTTACCTAGCTTCTTTTATTTTATAATTATATTTCTTATGCTAAAAACCTTGATTCCAAGTGAAAATAATGTAATTTATTATTTGAAAGGAGACAGACCCAAAAGAAAACATACTCTGTGATTTCATTTATGCAAAGTTCAAAAAACAGGGAACAGTAGCTTATAGTATTCTGAAATTAATGCTTGGGGGGGAACGCTAAGGAGAAAAACAAAGACATGATTATCATAGAGTCAGGATGGTAGCTAATTTTAGAAGAGGGGTTTGGGCTTGGGGAGAAGCACTTGAAGAGCTTTTGGCTTGCAGGTAATGTTTTCTTCTTGGCTTGGGTAATGATTACAGGGGTGTCCATTTTAAAATAGTTCTCAAATTGATCATATATGCTTTATGATTTTTTCTCTCTGTTATATTTTCCCTCCACCCCCTTTTTTTAAAGTGACAACACAACACAAAACAAAAAAATAAAACCAAATGGACAGATTGACAGAATCGTGTCTCCTGATTTCTTCTGAGAAGTCACAGTTGTTTGGAATCTGTGTCTAGCTCTGAGAGGGAGAACTGTCCCAAGCCCATAGCAGAAATGAACTGAAAGGTGATGGCAGTAATCATTGAAAAAAAGCGCCCACTGCAGCCTAAGAATCATAATCTATTCATTTATTCAGTTGTCAATAAACGTTCATTGAGCTCTTCCTATGTGGTGGACACTGGTGCAGGTAATTAGATGAATGAAATAGGGTGTTTGCTCTGGGAAGGGGCTGCAGCCAGTAATACCCAAGTAAATCAGTACAATAAAACATGGAATCTAGGACAAATGTCTACAGCATTTGGTGGCGGAAATGGGTAGAGATTCAAGTAAAGGTAACAAACGTTCGAATTTTTTTAAAACCAGATGGAAATATTACACAGGAAATGAAGAATTCGTAAAAATCTTTACAAGTTAGGTAGCTCAAGATGACTTCACAGAAGGACTATTGATATTTAAAACCTGTTTCCTATGGGGCACCTGGCTGTCTCAGTCCAAAGAGCATGTGACTCTTGATTTCAGGATCATGAGTTTGAACCTTACGTTGGGTGTAGAGATTACTTAAAATAAACTTAAAAAAGCCCCCACAAAACTGTTTCCTACTATGCCTTGAATAATAAGACTGAAAGCAGTTAGGATCTGAAGTTTCAGAAAATGGGAAACTTAGTTTACGTATCCATCTCAGTATAGTTTGGAAGGTTCTGAGTGGAGGAAGGCACTTCTGATATATTCAGTTTATAAGTGCCAAGGGGAAGCTAGTATTTCCTCATTCCCTGCAAGAACAATCTGATGCTAGAACCCGCATTAGTTATTTAAGGTGAGAATGATGGCTTTTAAGAGGAACATTTAGAGTTACTGCGTTGCTGTAACAGTATCGCTTGAGAGCTGGGTTTGAGTGCTAGGAAGCACGGAGTAACAATATACCTCCTTTCTAGGAAGACTAAGTACTTTTCCGGATGTGTCACTTAGGTCGCGAGTGATAAGGCTGGAGACACGCTATAGGCCTCGGGACTATGGATTTAGTGTCTTTTCTACCAGAACCTGATACCACCCTGCAATTTTTTGTGCCCTTCAGCATTAGGTCAAAAGACACCATAACATTTTATTTGGCAACTTAGAAAGATAGAGAAGATGCTTATTTACTAAGTCAGGGAAGCTTTGCTAAGAACCAGCTTTGCCTCCTCGAGAGAAGAGGTGGCCCATGCTCCTTGGTTAAGAAGACAGAGCACTGGGTGTGGTGTAAAACTATGAATTCTGTTACGCTGAAAAGAAATTAAAAAAAAATTAAAATTAAAAAAAAAAAGGACTGAATTATTAAAAAAAAAAAAAGAAGACAGTTTCTGTCCCTGGGGGTCCCTGGGCAACTCTTTGCTGATTCAGTCCCATGTGATGAATAGGGCAGTGAAGCACTTATTTAGCTGTTTTTCGAATCTGGCTAAGAAAAAATGATGACTGAAGTAAAAGAACTGCGTGTCTGGCCTTTATAAAATGAAAGCGTTCCAGATTCTGTCTTAGCACTTCATCTTGTTTCCATCCCTTTCTACGCCAGACCCGGTACCTGGAGCTTAGAGACTGATTTTCCATCTCCCAGGCTCCATTTCCAGCAGAGTTTTGGACTCAATTTAAGTAATGATAGCGAGATGGATTCATGTGAGATTTAGAAGGTAAAGGAAGGTTTTCAGGCACCGATGGCAGGTGTGTGAACTTCAGCAGACATGGGTTTTTAGAGTTAATTCACTTCCCCGCCAGTTACCCTCCTCGGCTGCAGGCAGCTCTGACTTTCAGCAGTGGTTTCCTGCCGTTTCTGGACCACTGGGCAGCAGCACAGGCTTCCTGATTCCCTGGACCAAAACTCTAGCTAAATACTAAAAGCTAGTGGTCCCTCACTCCCTGTAATTTTTGCTGCTAGCTTTTTCAGTCATCTTAAAACATCTGATTCTATGTATTAATTCTTTTTGTGTGAAATACATAGAATAGATTCTGTTTTACTGACTGAACTCTAATTAAAAAAGTTGTAACCCTATGATCCTGCAATTGCACTACTAGGTTTTTACACAAAGAATACAAAAGGGATACATGCACCTTGATATCTAGAACAGTATTATTAATGAGAGCCAATGTATGGAAACAACCCAAGTGCCCATCGACCGATGAATGGATAAAGAAGATGTGGTATATATCTACACACACACACACACACACACACACACACACACACACACAGAGGAATATTATTCAGCCATAACAAAGAATGAAATCTTGCCATTTGCAAGATTGGACATGGATGGAGCTAGAGAGTGTTATGCTAAGCAAAATAAGTCAGAAAGACAAATACCGCATAATTTCACTCATATGTGGAATTTAAGAAACAAAAAAATAGGGGAAAACAGAGAGGCAAACCATAGAGAATAACTGACTATTCTTAACTATAGAGAATAAACTGATGATTACCAGAGGGGAGGTGGGTGGGGGGATGGGTGAAACAGGTGATGGGGAGTAAGGAGGGCACTTGCTGTGATGAGACCTGGATGTTGCATGGAAGTCTTGACGCACTATATTGTACACCTGAAACTAGTATTACACTGTATGTTTACTGACTAGAATTAAAATATAAACTTAAAAAAAAGTTGTAATCAGAGTGTCTATGTCCGAAGTTCAAATGGTAGGACTCTGATGGTATGTCTCTGATAACAAAGACAAGGGAAAGATACAAATTAAGTTGCATAACAGGAGAAAAAAAATCACGTTTTTATTTAAAGATGAAAAAAACTACAGAAATGTCATAACTACCAATATTTTCCTTTGTCTTTTTCGAAACTAAAGTCTACTTTAATCTTTATCACTTCTCCCTGCCCCCCACACTGCTGAGATCATTTCCCATTCCCTTCTTCCTTTCTCAGAGCAACCACTATATTGGACTTGTTTATATGCTTCTAATTGATATTTTAAACATAAATATGTAGATATATTTTACACATCTAAAAACAGTATCATATGTACATATTCTCTATTTTGCATATCTTCCTCAACAATACATAGATCTAGTTCAATTGTTTCAATTGTTTCACAGTATTTCCTGATAACTGATTATTCCACATTGTATTACTATGTTCCCTAATAGATTGTTTCCAATTTTTACGCTATCACTAAAACAATGATATAAGCTCTTTTTGTTTTGAATGCTTTCTGAACTTTGAATTTTAGGGAAGCTAAGACATAAGTATTAAAACATAAGTATTAAAAAAATACCTTCTCACTCCTTGGCATTTTCTTTTTTTTTTTTTTAATATTTTATTTATTTTTTTGACAGACAGAGATTACAAGTAGGCAAGAGAGGCAGGCAGGGAGAGGGAGGAGGAAGCAGGCTCTCCGCGGAGCAGAGAGCCCGATGTGGGGCTCGATCCCAGGACCCTGGGATCATGACCTGAGCCGAAACCAGAGGCTTTAACCCACTGAGCCACCCAGGCGCCTTCCTTGGCATTTTCTTATAAGAGAACTTGGTGATATGTTCCATACATTCTAAAAACTGAGCAAAGTCTGATTTTGAATGATCAAACAAAAGAGATAGTTGAGAGGAACAAATTTTCCTTAAATTCTTCATCCCTTCTGACTCTGTGAAATCATGGAGACAGAAAAGAACTGTCAGTGTTAATAATTATTCATGAGTCTCTTGGCTTTTAACTTGTGCCACTGCAGTATTTGCTTTAATGTACCTTGTTGGGTCCCCATCAAAGAGTAGGAACATGAGACGCCTTGCCTCATTTGGACATGCATACCTTTTGCTTGGGCTTGAAGTTAGTGTCTTGCTCCCTGACAGTTTCCTTCCCAGTGCAGAAATCAATGCTGGAACGCAAAATCTAGTAAGTGTGACAATGATCCTTAGCAACTGTCCCTTGTAACCCTTAACAAGAGTATTTAGTCTTTCACTTGAAAGGCGTGTTTCATGCAGACAGAAATGCTTTGCAGAGATAAAATTCCAAGAGGGTTGAAATGAGTCATAGTAGTTGATTAGTCTATGACGGTGATGAGTCACAAGAACCAAAACATTTTGCCAAGTGCTTGGCAGATGACCAAATGCTCCGCTTGAACCACTGAGATATGACATTTTGGAAAATGGGAAGAAAACTGTGATATGTTACTATCTCCCCATGGAGCGTGTTTGTCAGCTGCTTAGAGTCTTATTTTCGTTTTTGCACATATTGCTCCCTTGACTTGAACACCCACTCTAATGCTACAGCTCTGACTTGCAAATTCTTATTACTCATTTTTTAAAAAAAGATTTTATTTGTTTATTTGAGAGAGACAGAGATAGCGAAAACAAGCACAAGAGGGAGGAGAGGGAGAAGCAGACTCCCCGCTGAGCAGGAAGGCCAATACGGGGTTCGGTCCCAGGACCCTGGGATCATGACCTGAGCCGAAGGCAGACGCTTAACTGACTGAGCCACCCAGGCGCCCCCTACCCCCATTATTCATTTTTTAACATCCACCTCAGACCTGAAGTTTTCCTGAGGCACAATTACTCACTGCCATCGCTGAGCCCCACAGCTGTTGGTTTCTACTGTTATTAGACCATCTGTCAGGTGATATAGTAATCTACCTGTCCCTATTTATCTTCTTCACCATTCTTCTGGAGCAGAGACCTTGTCTTTGTTGCTATTTTGTACTTAGCTCTTGCAGCACAAGGCAGAGTTCAACTCACTTTTGTTTCTTTGTTAAGTGGGTGTGTTTCTGTTTATGTAGGCCCTATGAGATGCTAACAGTGTTGTTCCAACAGTAACCGTTACTGTTTCTTCTGTCTTGGGCACTGTCTTAAGTGCTTTTGTTGCATTATTTCATTTAATCTTCTAACACCATCCAGAAAGTAAGTACTATAATCCCTTTTATAGATAAGGATGCTGAAGCACGGAGAGGTTAAGTAACTTGTCCTAAGTCACATAGTTACTAAGTGTGGAGTTAGGATTTGCAGTCAGGCATCCTGACAGCCGAGGCTGCGTGCTTAGGCACTGTGCTATATTGCCTGTATTTCATCCTAGAAAGAGAATCTAAAGATAATTTTAATGGGAAAGAATATAATTTTATTAAAAGGAAAGAAGAATGGCAGTCACCAAAAGAAACTGTCTCAGGATTAAGTTGAAGGTGGTATTTGATTGAGTCAGAGCTATTCCTATTTGCCTTGAGGGAGTCTCTGATATACTGTGTAGTAAAGTAAGGAAGCCAAATTGTAGAGTAACTACATAGTGGGATTCCTTGAAATTTGGAGAAACTAATGGAACACTCACACAACCTGGAGCTCTTCCTTTCACAAAACATACTTGCAGGCCAGGCTGAAAATGTTATGACACAGAAAGGGACTAAAGCAGGAAGGTGAGTGTATTAATTTCCCTCTTTTTTTGGTATTAGTTCACTGCAACATTACTTCAGTGGTGACATGTCACTTTTTAATATTTTAAGGGGAATTTAGAGGGAAAAAATGATTGAAGATCAATAAAGCCAAGTCGCACCTGGTAGGCAAAGTTGACTTAATTCAAAGCAGTTTTCGTGAAACCCTCATACTAGAAGTGGTAGGTCCACTGTTAAGGGCTGTAAGAAATGAAGAAACTGTGACCTGAGGCTGGTGGACCAGGCCTAGTGGGGCGTCCCATAATCACTGATCCATCTCCCCAACTCATTTTGCCCCACTTGCTCATCAGGCCTTGGCCACATGCCACGACCTGCTATCCCAGCCCTCCTGGGAGGGCTCCTCATGTATCCCTGTCTGATCAAATGTCTTGCAAAGGTTCTGACTCTTGCTGCCATTTCCAGGTTCAGAGGAAGTCCGTGCTGTGGGACAGGAGATTCGGCTTCCCCAGCAGCTGCACCAAAGGGCTGTGAAGCACAACCCAAGAGTACTTGAACCCAAGTTACTTGAACAGGAAATAGAAGAGAGCCAGAACTTAAGCCTTCTCTCATCCTCCCCTCATCAACTCTTCTGAGGCTCAGTGGTTCCAAATGGCCTTCTTGGAGATGTCCATGTGGTCAAGCAATGGATAGGTCCTCTAGTGAAGCCACATCCACCACCTTGTGTTGTTTTCTCTCCTTCACCATCTCCCTCACCCTCTGCCCTCACTCCTGCTGTTTTGCGGACAAGGGTGGTACTGTATAAACTTGCCGTCATGCTTTGTTTTCTAGGGGACTGGGGCCGAGGTATGGTGGGATATCCAGGTTTAGAAATGCTGGCACCGATGTTATAAATAGTGCTTTAGACCAAAAGTTGGGAAGCACTGTTTGATGTTTGAGTGCTTGACCTGTAGGCTTTGAAAAAACCTACAGGATTTTAAAAAAACCTCTCTCTGGTCTGATACAGGAAAATTCTAGGCTAGACATAATTATTCAGGAAAAACAAATTTTCTCTAGATTATATAGAAAATAATTAGGATTTTTGTGGAGCAGAATTATGTGAATGACATTTGTTTAAACACCTCGATTCTTTTATTTTTTTGTCTGTCTTCACTAATAGGATATATCTCTTGAATTAGCACCCTGTTATAGCCAAGTAAAAAAATACCAGCAAATGTTTTGCATTTTGACCAACTTGTAAATGTGTAGTTAAAAAAAATCTAAATAAAAGTAATATATGCTTATCTGGAAATGTGATATAGTTCCTTATGAAAATTAAGAATTGGTGACAATCCCATCATATAAATGCAATGGTGTGAACATTTTGTTATATGTCTGATAGGGTATGTACATATTTCACATATAGTTTTATTTATATATCATACATTGGTATACATAATATAGTTATATGTACCATGTGTACATGTAGGATGTTTTTTCAAATATAGTGTATTAATATTTGTATACATTTTATAAAACCTGAACATATTTTATATTTGATTTAGAATGTTATCATTTAACTTAATATATTATAAATATTTCTTAAGTTATCAAGTATTGTGAAACATGCATTTTTATGGAGATATTCAGTATTTCCCTGTGTAGATAGGTCAGAGTTTATACCTAACCAAATACTTTGCTGTTGGACATCTGTTGGATGTTTTAGATAAGGCTTCTTGTAGAAGTTTCCCTTTTCCTTGTCAAACGTGTTATAGAATTTAGAGGGATAGAAAAGGCTTTGAGGGATGGTCTAGTTCATACCTCTATTATCCTTTAATCATCCTTATAAGTGGGACTGAGACTAAAATTTGTAGAAGGGATTTATTCTCTTCCATTTTCTTTTATTCCTCTTCTTGCTCATGTGCCCAAAGCTGTCAACCTCACACACTCTCTCTCTTTGTGTTGCCCAAAGAAATGAACAAACCTTCATCTCTCTCGTTTTAATAATCAAGCAGTAACAACAATAATATGTAGGACATCAGGGCCTTACAATATACCAGGTTCTAGCCTAAATATTACATTCATTTTAACTTACTTAATTCTCGCAGAACCTTCTGAGTTTAGATACCCTTACTGTCCTCCAGTTACAGATAAGATGGAAACAGCAAGTGGTTTGGTAATTACTTACATTTATGCAGAGTTAGTAAGTGGTGGAGCCAAGAGTTGAGCCTGGGCAGCCAAATTCTAGAATCTGAGCTCTAACCCCTATGCTGTTATAGAGGATCCGTGGATAAAGATGGCAAGGAAGTTTCATTCTGAGCTCTACTTGCAATCCCTGGGAATGGCTGCCTGGAACGATGTATTGAGATGGATTTGGCAGGTAAATCTGGGTTTAGAAGGGAAAGTACCATGATGTATGAACAATGTCTCCCTCATGTGAAAGTGGGGAATGATTGCATATTTCTCATCTTTGCCTTTTGGTTTTCATTATGCTAGAATTAGGGATACAGGGATAAAGCTCTAGAGATAAAACAAAAAAAATCAGTAGGTGGAATAGAGTTAACCTATTTACTGTTTCTGCAGGAGGGAGATGAGAGGGCAGAGGTTAGGGCTGTTACAGGTCTTGGAAATCACACTTTTGGTCTACCCACTTCCTGTCCACAGGCATAGTGCCAACGACTCCATATGCATTTCAAGACTGCTACTTTCATATTTGTTTTTTTTTTTTAATTTTTTTTAAATTTATTTATTTGTCAGAGAGAGAGAGAGAGAGAGAGAGAGAGAGCTAGCACAGGCAGACAGAGTGGCAGGCAGAGGCAGAGGGAGAAGCAGGCTCCCCGCCGAGCAAGGAGCCCGATGTGGGACTCGATCCCAGGACGCTGGGATCATGACCTGAGCCGAAGGCAGGTGCTTAACCAACTGAGCCACCCAGGCGTCCCCTTTCATATTTGTTAAAAAAAAAATAGCCTCTTTCATTCTGTTTGTCCTCAGCTGAAATAAAAACAGAGAACGATGGGAAGCACAAAGAGTTTGGAGACAGAGATATGGGCTTGTATTTTTGGCTCCATCAAATTAACTGTTTTCTTGTGTAGCACTTACTAAACCTCCCCTAACCTCAATTTTCTCACCTGGAAAGACAATTCTTACTTTTTAAATTGTCATGGAAATTGAATCAGATAATTGTATAGAAGATGCCTTATATGCTGAAGGTGAATGTTTCCTCCCTCATTCTTTCATACTAATTCATATACTCTATCCTTTCGTATTCATTTTTCCTTTACTTCTGATGGAGGCCATTTACTAAGATGTTTAATAGCTTCATTTTTTTGGTTTTGTTTTGTTTTGGTTATATGGAAATATTCTGACCAAGCTTTCTGTTATGGAGATCTCAGAAATTAACACTCAACTAAAGATCTGACTAGTGCTTGGCGACTACACACAATTGTATAATGGGTTAGTTTAGTGCTTGCTTGTCCATGAATTATATTTTAAGAGGTATTAGAGAAAGCCCATCGCTCTCTCCTACCTTCATAGTGCCACCATTTTCCAAATCAACCAAGGCAGAAACTCAGGGGCTGTCATATTCACTCACTTTTGTTTTGGATATCCTCTATGATACAATAATGTTTCTTCAGCAGTGCTTACTCTGATGTCCATCTCATTTGTGCAGGCAACTTTTTTTTTTTTAAGATTTATTATTTATTTGAGAGAGAGCACATGCACACAAGGTGGGGGGCACGTCAGAGGGAGAGGGAGAAGCGGGCTCCAGGCTGACCAGGGAGCCTGATATAGGACTCCGGGATCATGACCTGAGCCAAAGGCAGACCCTTAACCGACTGAGCCACCCAGGTGTCCCTGTGCAGGCAACTATGCATACCTTTTAGAAGGACCTATCTGGGGGGCTAGCTAGCCCTTGGCTGCCACCTTGGAACTTGGCTTTGGAATGTTTCCCACATTGATAAGGCTATTTTGACCACTGAGGAGCCTGCTGTACCAGTTTGCCTCGACCTAGATTAATTGTACAAATGATATATCTATAGTGAACACCAGCCTTCCCGCTGGGAGTCTGGAATTTTGGCAGTTGTAGAGTGTGCCAAGCCCCAGACTTTTGAGTCTTCAAGCAGGCTTCCCTGGGAAGAAACATTGAATTTTGTTGGGAGGAAGGAGTATGTTCTGTGTGACTATTCCTCTACTCTTTACTCTCTCCAGCCCCAGAGGGAGAGCTTTGGAAGTCTGTGCCTGAATTCCTGCAGCCTCCACCTTATCTGTCTTCTTCCCTTACAGGGCTGTGATAGGCTATAGCTGTGATTACTCTCCCACTGTGGTAATGAGCCCTCTGAGCCATGCTAGTGAGCAATCCAACTTGTGGGTGGGCCTGGGACACCCGAACAACCATCCGTTTTACTTTTCATGCCTTGAAGTTGAATTTGAATCTCTTTCATATCATCCATGTCCCCTCTTAACAAGCTCAGTCTTTTCTCTACCTTCTTGAACATATGGAATACATTTATTATAATTACTTTAATGTCCTTATCTATTGATTCTATCATCTGTGTCATTTCTGGGACTGTTTCCCTTGCATGATTATTTTGTTCTTCTCATCAGGGGTTGTATTTGCCTGCCTTTTGGCATACTTAGTAATTTTTTATTGGATGCCAGATATGAATTTTACCTCATTGCTTACTGGATAATATTCCTTTAGATATTCTTGAGCTTTTTTCTGCAGTTAAAATACTTGAACATAGTCTTAAAAAAAAATACTTGAACATAGTTTGAGACTTTGGAGGCTGTCTTTTGAGCCTTGTTCGCTGGGACCAGAGCAGTCTATAGGCCCACAGCAAAGGCAGTGAGTGCCCTTCTGAGATCTGATGCCCTGCATATTACATTTTCCACTCTGCCTGGTGGAAACACAAAGCACTCCCAAGTCCTGTATGAGCCCCAGGAATTGTCCCATTTCTTGAGGTGGTCCTTTCTTGGCTGTGGTGGTTTCTTCACATGCATGCACTGAACAGTATTTAGTTTAAGATGCCAGAGGAATCCTCAAGAAATTTCTAGAAATTTCTCTTTGTGAGGCTCCCTCCTCTCCATTCAGCTCTCTCCTCTCTTGCTGCTTTGGCTTCCCCAAATTCTCCACTCGGTCTCCTCAACTCAGGGAGACTGCTGGGCTTTGTTTGGGTGCTGAGGCCTGGAAACTAGGCGGTGAGTTAGGGCTATCATGGGGCTCGCTTGTTTTTCTTTTCTGCAGTCTCTCTACTGCTTGTTGTCTAGTATCTAAAAACTGCTGTTTTGTATATTTTGTTCATTTCTGTTTAGTTTTTAAGGTCATAGATCTAGCCTGTTATTCCTTCATGGTCAGAAGTAGATCTCCATCCTTCCACACTATTCTTTGAATCATGAAGGAAAGAGCCTTCACTCCTCTTGTAACAAAGGCTGGCACACAGCAGAGAGTCAAATATTAGCTGCTGAATGACTAAGTCATCGCATAACTGGCCTCCCCAAATTTACTATAAAGTTAACGACACAGTATTATTGTTCATTCACCAGACTAGACACTTCTTAGTAAAATGTTGAACAATTGTATCGAGATCTATGCAGGCTTGAGGTAAAATTCCTGCTCTGGGATTTAGTAGCTCTCTGACTTTGACTTTTTGCCTTCTGAGGATAACAAGTGGCTTACTGGGCAGGCAGGAGAATTCACCAAGAGGTGGTGTATGTAAAGTACACAATAAGTTCTGTGTGAAGGTGGGAGCCCCTGTTATTCTTAGTGTATTGAAAGGGTGATCTTGCATTGATATAAGACTTTGTGTGCTTTCTCGCTCTGAATCTTACATAATCCTAACAATATATTTTCTCCCAAATAGTTTCCTAGGTTTAATAAAAAGCAAACACGTTTCTTATGAAAGAAGAAAAAAAAATGAAACGAGCTAATATTTGAGTATCTGGAGACTTGAGAGCAGAGCTCTGCTTCATGAAGGGCTCCTGAACATCATACTCTATTTCTGGCTTTGAACAACAACAGGCTTGCATGATAGACTTTGTCTCCCAAGTTTTTAACTTGCTCTTCATCTACCTGTGTATGCTGAAAGCTATTTTTCACAGACTCCCTTTGTACTCACCTTCTGTGATATAAGGCCTAAAATTAATATGATGTGCTGCCCTGACAGCTGGTAAAATTGGGAAGGGCTTGAATGGCTGAAGCCCCACTCTGCTCTCACGGATAAGGCTCCCTCGCCAAACCACCTTCCTTATCAAGGGGACCAGACACAGTTTCTGCTTTTCCCTCACTAATGGGTTTTAGTTTCTTGCCAGCCTGTGGAATTATTCAAACAAGGCAATCATATTTGAACCAGAGGCACCTCATCCTCTTGACTCTTCAAAGCCTCTGATTCCCACAGCCCCTGGCTGTTCACAGGCATCCGAGGGCAACCTCCATATGGCCCTGCAGGGGGCGCTGTGTCCCCCCTTCTCCAGGCTGTGAGGGTGTGTGTGACAAAGAAGGTGCTTTTGATCTCATCTGTCTGATGTTAGCTGTCAGGTGTTTGGCCATCTTCAGAACCCTAGGATGGGGACCTCCCCCTTGACAGTGGTGTGACTACACCACCATCAATGTCGCCCACCTACTCCTCCTGTCCTTAGCTTTCTAGGCTAGTGGGGATGTGTGGAGGCAGTGCCTCAGGATCCACTCCAATGAGCAGAGAGATCAGGGTCTGAGAGGAGACAGAAAGGGCAGGGAGAAGGAAGGCATTCAAAAGTATGCTTGCTAACCCTTGGAAGGCTCTGGGAACTTGTGACACTAGTTCCCATAAGAGGACGGGGGAGGAGGGGAAAGGAGCCAAACCCAATTTTTCCTGCTCGGGCTCTGAGCAGTGCGGGCTCTCCCGAAGCCTGGCAGAGGATGACACAGAGTGTGGCAGGCTAGGGTGTTCTTCCTCAGCACTCTTGCCTTCCCTTCATCCTCACCCAAGATGGGGAACAAGTCTTCTAACCTGATTATATAGCCGAATAATGCTAGGAGAGGTCCGTAATCGGAAGAGGAAGATTTGCTTGCTTAATAACTTCTTTGGTCAAGAGTGCCCCTGAGAGTGTTGGAAGCTGAGAACTGTTACATCCCAAAATGGAACCAGGAGTAATCGTCTGGTTGGCTTTGGAGAGGTGGTGGGTGGGAAGAATGGACAAGACTTGAAGTTGGAACGAGGATAGAAAAGGAGGAAGTGTTACTATAGTGTTTGTTCTGCTGGGACTGACATATTTCAGGTTATAAAACATAATTCCCACCAAACTTTTATGTAATAATAATATAATTAGATGAAAGAAGAAGAAATATATGATGTAGTTCTGACTATAGTTTATTCCCCCACAAAATTCTTAGTGTTAAACCCATTAAGTTAAATCAGTTGGGGAGCCAGAAGTTAATTTGAGTTGAAAGAGATTTGATGAATCTGAACATTTTCCATAGGCAGCTGATTTAAAAATCTTCCTGCTAGCTGGTAGTTCGTATGGTTGTTTTAGTGGTGAGGATGTCTTTCCACATCGACTGAATCAGAATGGTCTCTCCTAAGACAGTGAGATAAAGAATCCTACCTTCTATAGTCATTGAACAGTCTGGGGACAGCACAAATCATACAGAAGCACTTGCTTACAGACTTATCTCATTTATTCCCCATCACAGCCCTATAAGGTGCTGGCTGTGTGATATTGGGCAAGTTACTTAACTTCTTTGAGTCCCATCTATAGAGTGGGAGGAGTCACAATACCTATCTCATAGAGTTTTTGTGAAAATTAAGTGATAGGATCAATGTAAAGCACTTAGCTCAGTTCCTAACCTACATTAAGTGTGAAAAGTAGCAGAATATGCTGCCCCAAAATATGCCTCTTCGACATAGGGTTATTTTGAGAAACTGCAGACACAGGGGAAACTGAAAACAGACTAGATGGGAAATTTACATGAGGAAGGGGCCTGTACCAGGAAGAGAGCTACTACCAGACAGAACTTTTTCACTGGAGAGATTTATCTGCATGGCAGGGCAGACTGTTTACCAAACATTTTCTATTCTTCTCTTTGAAGCCCTGGCCCTCTGTCCCTTTCCTTGGCTCAGGAGGCTGTGTAAGCAACCCTCAATTGTCTGGCCACCTTTCTAAAGCTCATCTTTGTGGAGCTCTTACATATGTGAACCTAAAATGTTTTTTCCCCCCTCCTGTTTTTCTTTTATTGCAGGGGGGTTGTCTCAGCCACAGAATGTAGAAGGATAGAAGCAAAATTATTTTCCTTCCCCTACAACTGTTCAAAGTATTAGCTATTTTTATCTGTGACTGTCCAAGGAAAGTGTTTACAGACTATGGATGTGAAAAATACTTGAAATTTTCAAAGCACTCAGAACATCAAACATTCTATCCCCAGGCGGGCATCTGAGCGTAGGCTGGGAGCAGTGCAGGAGGCAGGCCTGTTTCAGCCAGTCCCTGTCTCAGACTGCTAGGCACGTTTGCACCTTCTGGCCTGAGGCGGACGGTAGGTAGTGTGGTGTATGGTACAGGATTGCAGCTGCCGTGGACTGTGGGGCTAGACTGCTTGTATTCTAATCCCGGTCCTGCTAGTTAGTAGCTGGGTGACCTTGGGAGGTCAGTGAACCTCTCTGTACCTCACTTTGTCATCTATAAACTGAGAACAGCAGCACTTACCTCAGAGGGTCATCATGGGGATTAAAGGAGCCAAGGGATGTCGGTGTACCCGGCACGCTTCCAGCACTAATGATTGATAGCTGTGATCCCTGGATGAGGAATATTACAGTAGAGGACTACTTGAAGTAGGACCTAATGCAAAATACAAATAAGGGGTCACCCTGGAGTTCTGGCCTCCCTCATGTGGAGAAGTCTGAAGAGAATGCTTTGGGTGACTCCACAGCTCCCGCGGACTGAGTATTGTTCACGAGGCACTGTGCTCAAGCACTTTTCTGGTGTGAACTTATTTCATCTTCCTAATAATGCCATTTGATAGGCACTGTTGCTCTCCCTATTTGACAGATGAGGAATGGAGGTACATGGAAGCTAAACACCCACTGTTCCAAGCAGTAGGCAGGACTGTGTTGAGGGCCATATGGAAGTGGTTGGGGGGTGAGCTCACTCATCCCTAACATTCACATGCTAGGCACTGGGCTTAGAGCAGGGGACAGCAGCCTGGTCTGGAAGGAGAGAGGGGATATGCTAACCCTTTGCAAACACCCTCGTTTACAGAGGGGAAGAGCCTACAGGGCTCACCTAGAAGCCACTGCCACAAGGAACCACTTCCCTGCATCTAGTAGCAGACAATGTGGTAGAGGAATGCTCTCCTAAAACTCAGATACCTGGCATTCATGCAATCTGAAAAACAAACAAACAAACCCCAAAACAAGAGAGGAATGGTATGGCTTTGTGGGGTAACATGACTCAGCACAACATTGAGGTGAGGCAGAGATGCTTTCTGGCCAGAAATACCCATCCTACCACCTGTTCTGAAAACTCTCTTTCCAGAATTCCCTGGGAAGAACACAGAGAACACGTTAAACTGTCTTCAGGTAACACTAATTACTGGCCAATCCCAGGGAGTTGCTGTTTTACGTGTATTTGATGAAAAGATTGAATTTAATGTCATCCTCCTGAGAGCAAGAAAGGGAAAAATAAGAAGCTGAATGGTGGGGCGCCTGGGTGGCTCAGTGGGTTAAGCCTCTGACTTCGGCTCAAGTCATGATCTCAGGGTGCTGGAATTGAGCCCCGCATTGGGCTCTCTGCTCAGCAGGGAGCCTGCTTCTCCTTCTCTCTCTCTGCCTGCCTCTCTGCCTACTTGTGATCTCTCTGTCAAATAAATAAATAAAATCTTAAAAAAAAAAAGAAGCTGAATGGTGTTTGGGGGTGATGTGGGGTGGGAGTAAGGACAGCGGTGGCGAGCATAGGGGATCTGAGAGAGAATCTGGGCACCAGAAGTAATTCTGCCAGCGTCCAGTTTCTCTTAACCCATCCTTCGAAATGCCAGTCAGGAGGACCTCATGTGATTCTTTGGCAGGAATGTTGTAGAACGCTGACCCTTGGGAGAGGGCAGAGAGGAGTATTGTCTCTTTCAACTTTAAAAACACTTTATTTTCTATTCAGCGGCTGCCCTAGGGCAATTGAACTTCCCATCAGTCAAGCAGACATTAAGTGGCTTCTTATTTTTATTTTATTTTTTTAATAAACATATAATGTTTATATCCCCAGGGGTACAGGTCTGTGAAACGCCAGGGGTACAGGTCTGTGAATCGCCAGGTTTACATACTTCACAGCACTCACCATAGCACATACCCTCCCCAGTGTCCATTACCCCACCCCCCTCTCCCGACCCACCTCCCCCCAGCAACCCTCAGTTTGTTTGTGAGATTAAGAGTCCCTTATGGTTTGTCTCCCTCCTGATCCCATCTTGTTTCATTTATTCTTTTCCTACCCTCCAAACCCCCCATGTTACATCTCCACTTCCTCATATCAGGGAGATCATATGATAGTTGTCTTTCTCAGATTGACTTATTTTGCTAAGCATGATACCCTCTAGTTCCATCCACGTCGTCGCAAATGGCAAGATTTCATTTCTTTTGATGGCTGCATAGTATTCCATTGTGTATATATACCACATCTTCTTTATCCATTCATCTCTTGATGGACATCTAGGTTCTTTCCATAGTTTGGCTATTGTAGACACTGTTGCTATAAACATTTGAGTGCACGTGCCCCTTTGTTTGTATCTTTAGGGTAAATACCCAGTAGTGCAATTTCTGGGTCATAGGATAGTTCTATTTTCAGCTTTTTGAGGACCCTCCATGCTGTTTTCCAGAGTGGTTGCACCAGCTTGCATCCCCACCAACAGTGTAGGAGGGTTCCCCTTTCTCTGCATCCTCGCCAGCATCTGTCATTTCCTGACTTGTTAATTTTAGCCATTCTGACTGGTGTGAGGTGATATCTCATTGTTGTTTTGATTTGTATTTCCCTGATGCTGAGTGATGTGGAGCACTTTTTCATGTATCTGTGGGCCATCTGGATGTCTTCTTTGCAGAAATGTCTGTTCATGTCCTCTGCCCATTTCCTGATTGGATTCTTTGTACTTTGGGTATTGAGTTTGATAAGTTCTATATAGATTTTGGACACTAGCCCTTTATCAGATATGTCGTTTACAAATATCTTCTCCCATTCGGTCAGTTGCCTTTTGGTTTTGTTGACTGTTTCCTTTGCTGTGCAAAAGCTTTGGTCTTGATGAAATCCCAATAGTTCATTTTTGCCCTTGCTTCCCTTGCCTTTGGCGATGTTCCTAGGAAGATGTTGCTGTGGCTGAGGTCGAAGAGGTTGCTGCCTGCGTTCTCCTCAAGGATTTTGATGGATTCCTTTCTCACATTGAGGTCTTTCATCCATTTTGAGTCTATTTTCGTGTGGGTGTAAAAATGGTCCAATTTCATTTTTCTGCATGTGGCTGTCCAATTTTCCCAACACCATTTATTGAAGAGGCTGTCTTTTTTCCATTGGACATTCTTTCCTCCTTTATCAAAGATTAGTTGACCATAGAGTTGAAGGTCTATTTCTGGGCTCTCTATTCTGTTCCATTGATCTATGTGTCTGTTTTTGTGCCAGTACCATACTGTCTTGATGACAGCTTTACAATAGAGCTTGAAGTCTGGAATTGTGATGCCACCAACTTTGGCTTTCTTTTTCAATATTCCTCTGGCTATTTGAGGTCTTTTCTGGTTCCATATAAATTTTAGGATTATTTGTTCCATTTCTTTGAAAAAAATGGGTGGGATTTTTTGATAGGGATTGCATTAAATGTGTAGATTGTTTTAGGTAGCATAGACATTTTCGCAATATTTGTTCTTCCAATCCAGGAGCATGGAATATTTTTCCATTTCTTTGTGTCTTCCTCAATTTCTTTCATGAGTACTTTATAGTTTTCTGAGTATAGATTCTCAGCCTCTATGGTTAGGTTTATTCCTAGGTATCTTATAGTTTTGGGTGCAATTGTAAATGGGATTGAGTCCTTAATTTCTCTTTTTTCTATCTTGTGGTTGGTGTAGAGAAATGCAACTGTCTTCTGTGCATTGATATATCCTTTTCATTTACTGAATTCCTGTACAAGTTCTAGCAGTTTTGGAGTGGAGTCTTTTGGGTTTTCCACATAGAGTATCATATCATCTGCAAAGAGTGATGGTTTGAATTCTTCTTTGCCAATTTGGATGCCTTTAATTTCTTTTTGTTGTCTGATTGCTGAGGCTAGGACTTCTAGTACTATGTTGAATAGCAGTGGTGATAATGGACATCCCTGCCGTGTTCCTGACCTTGCGGAAAAGTTTTCAGTTTTTCTCCATTGAGAATGATATTTGCGGTGGGTTTTTCATAGATGGCTTTGATAATGTTGAGGTATGTGCCCTCTATCCCTACACTTTGAAGAGTTTTGATCAGGAAGGGATGCTGTACTTTGTCAAATGCTTTTTCAGCATCTGTTGAGAGTATCATGTGGTTCTTGTTCTTTCTTTTATTAATGTGTTGTATCACATTGATTGATTTGCGGATGTTGAACCAGCCTTGCAGCCCTGGAATAAATCCCACTTGGTCGTGGTGAATAATCCTTTTAATGTACTGTTGAATCCTATTGGCTAGTATTTTGGTGAGAATTTTCGCATCTGTGTTCATCAAGGATATTGGTCTGTAATTCTCTTTTTTGATGGGATCCTTATCTGGTTTTGGGATCAAGGTGATGCTGGCCTCATAAAATGAGTTTGGAAGTTTTCCTTCCATTTCTATTTTTT